>CAUYUJ010014567.1:0-7500 GCA_963575745.1 Prorocentrum cordatum | reverse complement strand
GGGATGAGCGAGAGCTGCACAAGATAACTGCAATCCGAGACAGCTCTGGAGTTGCACGCGCGCCGCGCCACTGACGGCGGCGCGGCGGCCTCAGCTCTGCTAACCACCACCCCCGCCCACCCCCGAAACGCTCGAGCCCTAGTCCAGCCCATCGCAGCTCGACAGGCACGCACCTGGGCACTCTGCAGCACGGACGATCGGCACCCTATTCCAACAAGGCACCAGTCTGGCCAGGTAGCCCGAAACTATGTTCTTCCGGGAAGAGGGCGAGATGGCATCGGAGACAGGAGCGAGGCAGCAATTGGGGAGCCCCAGGGCAACAACACCGAAGATCCCCGCTGAGAATAACGCGCCCACAGACACGCGAGAGCGCGAAGATACGACGGAGCCGCCCCCGCATCGCCCGCACAGACCCCTACTGCCGGATCAGGATCCTGCCTCAATCGAACTCGCAAATCCCGCAACAACAACAAAAACTGCCAGAGCCCACGTCGATCTAAAAGCAGCGTCGCCACGCATAACACTTGCCATCACTACGCAGAAGAACCAGGGCGAACCCTAGAGATGCATTTTCGCAAACGCAAAAACACCAGCGGCCACCGCGACGCTCCAAAAAGCCTTCGGGACACTCGCATCTGGACGGCAATTCCCAAAGAAAGAAAGACATAGCAGAAGGAACGGAAGGCGTTGCCAAAGTCGAGGAAGAGGAGGGCAGGGAGTCGAGCGCGGGCCGGCGGGCGCACGCTGGAAGCCCTGGCCGATGCGTCCAAGAGGGGCACGTCGTCTGAGAAATTGCAGCCAGGCTAAACGCGCACTTCTGATCTGGGCGCGCCCGACGAGCAGTTGCCTTCTTCACGCGGTGTCTGCACGAGGCGGACAGGAGCAGCGAGCCCGTATTTTCCAGAGCGCGCGGGCGCGTGTTCTGCGGCTCCCCCACGACAGAAGATCCGCCTAACTGCCGACGTCCTTTCTGGCACAAACACTTGAGGCACCTCGCCGGGGACATCTTATTCGGGGGCGGGGGGGCATCTGGGAATTCATGCACGAGCTCAACCAGGGCCTCATGAGAAAGCTTCGCTGCTGCCAGGCAGCGCGCGGCAGCCCATCAAGGCCAGGCGCAGCGGGTGTCGCGCGGCGAAGAACTCTATGCGCCTCACAGCGGGAGGAGCCACATCCGATATCTGCGTGTATATATGTGTACTATATAACTCCTAAACGCACTTGTTCGGGCACGCTGCGAGATGCATGTCGGGAGCCGAGCGCGGCGCAAACACTCGGGCCTGGTCTGATCAGGAGAAGACACGCGTCCCGAGGGAGATGCAACGGCAGCCCCATCAGGGACCAGGAGGGCCTGGAGCGTCAAAGTTCTTCCTAGCGGAGCTCAAAATTATGAAGGGGCCCCAGAACACACAAATAAATACACACAAATAAAACTATTCCCCATATTTTCCCATATTTTCCGGGTTTCTGTCTTCCCCCCCCCCCACTTCCCATATTTTCCCAGATTTTCTTGGGAATCGAGGATTAATTGTGTCTGTGTGTTTCTTTTCCTCCTGTAATTACCCCGCATGCAGCCGCATGCAGCTCCGCCTTCACATGAGCTCCCAAACGCTTTCGCACGGCGGAGGAGGGGGTCCCGGATGGACGTTTCCACGCGATTCAGTCCGTCATTGAGAACTCCTCGCTGGAGACTCAAAGCGCCACTTGCAATTCAATGGCCCGGACAGCGAAACTACGTCATTCGATGATACAGCCACGCGCTCAGTCGCAAGACTAGCAGCGGCCAGCAGGGCACGAGCAAGCTTGATGCCACTGAAATAAAACGCACGCGGGATAGACCCACAAAGCAACAGCTCGGCCCCCAGAGGGGGGGCACGAGAGCTGACTACTTTGTTGCAGGTTAGGCGCGCAGCCTATCGAAATTATACTCAGACCATTCAGAGGACGGGGAAAGGTTCAGAATGTTCCATGCGCGCGAAACTAATCTGCAGCGGCGCGCGGCCCGATGTCCCCAGTTCGAACCATTTATCTGGAAGATAATAGACCGACGCGCTCATCAACCTTTGAAGAAGAACCCAGGCTGGCGCGCAAATGAACACCGCGTCCAGCTGCGCCACTTTCTGGTCATTCGCCACGAAGATGCCGGGCATCTCAGAGTCAAGTACAAGCACCGCAGCCAATGCCAGCGACCAGATGTCACCAAATGCCCGCTGCCGAGGAGGAAGAAATAACTGAGCCTGTGTAGATCTCAGGAACATGCAGGTGCATCAGAGCTGTCTCATGATTGGTGAAGTCACCCGTTGCCATCACTGTGGTTCTGTATGGGCTACGTGAAGCCACCGATGCTTCCGCTGATAATCGACGCGATCGCCTCCACCTGCTCTCTTGATAACCCTAAATTGTGGATGTTGTATATGATGGGCATGGTGTCCGGCCGATCTTTGTTGCACCCCGCCTTGATGGGTAACCTCTGCACCCTCTCAGGATCAATCTTACCGCACCGAACTCGACCCACTCTGACCCCCTCACCCGCAGCTTCCTGAGATAATTGCAGCAATTAGATCGCCACCCCACCAGAAACATGCGCAGGGATTGAGGCGAAGGCAGCGCCAGGGCTCTTGCTGATGTAGCAAAGCTGGTTCCAAGACACCGGCGCACCTTGAACCTCCAGGAGTCCGAGGGCGGCCTGGTGCTGCGAAATCTGATTGAAATTCAACCCGTTTCTGCTTAATTCCCTTACTGCGCCACTGAACGACCTGACCCGCACGGAAAAGATAACTGAAAGCTGCCAGGAATGCGCCTTGTCCACCGCGTACTGTTGCACGAGAGAATAGTTCCACATGGGGCGGGTCGGATCATCACGTTCACGACTGGTTTGGACCTGCACAGACGGGGCACCTTCAACATATACCACATCAACATAGCTTAGGGAATGTACCACATCCCACGAACACCCGAGTGATATCATTGATATTGTGCGAGCCGAGAAAGCCTCCAATTGCCACCACCATTTTTGAACGCCCTCCTCGCTCGAGCAGGGTTTCTCGTGGCCGCGGTGGCGTCCCCCGAGAATTTGATAGTGCACCGCGGGAGGATAAGGCACCACCATTTTCCATTGATCCTCCCAAGTATTTGTTTCCTCGAACCACGTTGTAAGGACATCCGTGAAGCCAGGTCCACGATCTCTGTAGCGTTCGCCACCATCATCGTGCCATCGGGGTCGGCCCCGCTACGCCAAAGACTCGACGTCCTTGATGGGGACGGCGCTCTGAGACAAGTAGAGCATGCCGCATCTGGCGCAGTTCCGCGCGGAACCTCGAGTGCATGTCCTCAGTCGCAGCAAGTCGGCTCTTGAGGTCATCAATGGCATGCCGCATCTGTGTGTTGGTCTTCCCCTGACGGCTGGCCACAGTTGTGATGAGGGCATCGGTATAGGAAGTATCCTCCGCCACGACGCCACCCTTGAGAGACTTCAGCATGTCATCAAGAACTGCCCAGGCTTCCTCATTGACGGTGGCGAGAAGAGCGTCAAGGACCGTGTCGTCTCAACCAGCGCCTGCACCATCATGCAAGGAGGCCTCCGCAGCATCCTCCTCTAGCTGGCCTCCTGGCAAACCATCGGGAACTGCCGCAGGCTCCTGGGATGACGCTGCTGCAGGAGTCCTGAGCTGTCGAGCACCGGCCGTCCCCCTGCCACGCCAAGGGTCACCAGCACCAGCCAACGGATCGCAGCCAGCGGCACGACGAAGTGGGCCACCACGCCCGTCAGCACGCGCCGCCACTTTTTCTCCGCCCGGTATCGAAACACAGCAGAACTAGATGCAAGCCAAGGCTCCACCTGGCCAGAGGCGTCAACAAGTGGCGTCTTCGTGCAGCGTGCAGCTGGACAGAGGCCGATGCAATACAAAGTTCGTAATCTGCACACGGTGTGGGCCACTTCCGTGGCAGAAGTAACAACTCTGGACTGCCCCTGTCGGCTTCCACGACAGAAGTGGTCCTGCGGCTCCTAGCACGCGCCGCCACTTTGGACGACCTGGTCGGAGGCCTGGAGGACGAGCGGACCGCCGCCCTGCGGCCGCCATCGTCGCAGGCATCCGCTGCTTGGCAGGGGACGGAGCCCTCGCAGGAAGAGAGTTGGGCCGAAAGGCCGCCGGAAGAGCGCGCAGAGCAGAGCTGTGGCCAGGGCAGGCTCGCAGCTGGGTCAGCGGACGAATGCGTTTGGGCGCTCCCTTGATGGTTGACACACACAGCAAAAACCAAAGGTTGAAGCCCCCACGACTTGGGGGTTCCGCATTGGGCCAAAGTGGCTACGGACCTCCTCCTCCTCGTACTCGTCCTCCACCTCCTCCTGAACCTCCTCCTCATCATCATACTCCTGCTCCTTCTCCTCATCCTCCTCCTCCTGCTCCTCCTCCTCCTTCCCCTCCTCCTCCTCCTCCTCCTCCTCCTCCTCATCCTCCTCCTCCTCGGTCACCCTTCCCTCCTGACTCCTTCCTTCCCCCTCCGTTTCCTCCCCCCCCCTCTGCCTTGGTTCACACTTACCAATGAATCTCCCAGGGCGAACAATGGGCCCCTCAAAGGCCAGCTGACTACACCTTCCCTGGAAGATCAAACAACTGCATCGACATAAACTCCTGGAGGTTCGAAAATCATGCGTATACCATTGTCTGCTCTTCGTCGGCTCCCTCCGTCACCCCCCCTCATCACTACCTCGTCCGTCTCCCCGTCATCCCTGCCTTGTCCATAACTTTTCTCGCTCTGCCAGACCATCAGCGGAGAGCCCGGCGGAGCGCCGTGGCTTGCACTGAGCAAGCCTGTGTGCGCCATCCTCTGCCGCGGCTGCTCCTCAGCTCCCTGCCCACCTAAAATGTCGCGGGGGCGCCGTGGTGACATGGGTCAAGGGCTGGGCCTCCTCCTCCTCCTCCTCCTCCTCCTCCTCCTCCTCCTCATCATCATCATCATCAATCACATCATCATCATCAATCACATCATCATCATCATCATCATCATCATCATCATCATCATCATCATCATCATCATCATCATCATCATCATCATCATCATCATCATCATCCATCATCATCACCACCACCATCATCATCAGCAGCAGCAGCATCATTATCATCGTCATCATCAGCATCATCATCATTATCATAATCATCCCTCTCCTCCTCTTCCCCTCCTCCTCCTCCTTCTCCTCCTCCTCTTCCTCCTCTTCCTCCTCGTCCTCCTTCCACTCCTGCTTTTCCTCCTCCTCGTTTTGATGCTCCTGTGGACTCCGTGCTCCTGCACGTTGAGAGCTCTCATACGGCAGGTTCGTGCCGTGACGACCGCAGCGCTAGTTTCTGACACCGCGCGGATCGTGCAACCCTGAACGATCGGCGGCTTCCCGATCGCCAGAGTGCTGCATGTTGACCGATTATGGGCCGCTGGCGCGCTCAGCCTTGAACGCTCGCGGTACGGCCGCCGCCGCGTCGACACGACGCGAACCTGCCGCCATTACAAAGGTGTTGCAGGGTACCCCGCCCGAAGGGCGCGCCCACTGGGCGCTCATGTCGCGGGGGCGGGCTTCCCACAGGGAAGAGGAAAAAATACCTGCGCAGACTTGTGGGTGGGGAACCTGGGACGGGAGGGTGTGTTCCAGCAGCCACTACGCATCCTGGGTCCACGCTGGTCTTATCCCTCTTCCTCCCTCCTCCTCCTCCTCCTCCTCCTCTCCTCCTCCTCCTCCTCCTCCTCCCCTCCTCCTCATCTCCTTCCTCCTCCGCCTCCTCCTTCTTTGTCCCTCCTCCTCCTCCTCCTCCTCCTCCTCCTCCTCCTCCGCCTCCTCCTCGTCCTTCCTCCTAATCCTTCCCCCTTCCCCCTACAGCATTCTTTATGCCTCCGTGCACCTTCTCCTTCCTCCCTCGTCCTCACCCATTCCTCTCCCCCTCCTCCCCCCTCCGCGAGAGAGAGAGAGGGACCGACCTGGGAGGACTCAGGCTCTTCGCCCGCTCCTATCCCGCCCAGGCCGACCCAGACCTCCCAGAGTCACGACTTTTGTTACAGCGTGGACCTCAGACCACTTCCCCCAAACGGGCCTGTTCCATCCCGAGCCGCTTTTGGACGGTCCCAGGACGAGAAGACGGAGGCAGGGCCGGGACAAAGTCGTACCAGGACGCATCGGGGATTACTGCGATATAACGGCCCTGGAGGATGTACCGGGCGCTGCGGCGGTTCCAGAGCGCTCCGGAACGCTTTGGTAGCTTTCCGGCTCTTGAGCAATTTACCTCGGTCTTGGGCCCGCCCCAGCCCCAGAACGGACCCGAGGATCTGCAAATGATCAACGGCCGCCCGTCGTGGCTTTCAATGAGATCCGACGTTGCGGAAAAAAAACAACAAAAAAATCGCAACAGCGTATGACCGGAGCCCTGGACACAGTTTTTGTCTGCAGCATGTAACGAGCCGCCAAATCGATCTGTGATAGTCCCAGAACTCGAAACAGCGCAACAACAACTGGTGTGGAACAAAAACGCAAAGCCTGGATCTTAAGTTGGTCGCGGCGCGAGGAGGTCTGCTCGAATCGGCGCGGGGGGGCTAAGAGGATAGGAGTGTTATCAGCGGATGCCAATGTGGGTTCTGTCTGGCCTGGCCCAGCTCATCCAAGGGTGATGAATGCCCCCAGTGGCTTAGCGTCTTAGCAACCCCCGCGCAGATCCCCGTTGTCGCGACGCGAGAAGGTCTGGGGAGATGCCCCACTCCTGGATGGGCTCTGCGGCGCTCGCCAGCACGCGCGGAGTCGATTAGGTTCTCGTGGGCTCCTTTGGAAGAGCCCCGCGCCTGGCCTCGCGCGAGGAGGAGGAGGAGGAGGAGAAGGAGGAGGAGGAGGAGGAGGAGGAGGAGAAAGAGGAGGAGGCAGAGCGTAGTCAGAGAGGAGGAGGAGGAGGAGGAGCAGGAGGAGGAGGGGAAGAAAGAGGAGGAGGCAGAGCGTAGTCCCAGAGAGGAGGAGGCAGAGGAGGAGGAGGAGAAGGGAGGGAAGAGGAGGAGGCAGAGCGTAAGTCAAGTAGGAGGAGAAGGGGAGAAGGAGGAGAGGAGGAGAGAAGAGGGACGGGAGAAGAGGAGGAGGAGGAAAGAGAAGGAGGAGGAGGAGGAGGAGGAAGAGGCGGAGGCAGAGCGTAGTCATAGAGGAGGAGAAGGAGGAGAAGAGAGGAGGAGGAGAAGAAGAGGGAGGAGAGGGAGGAGGTAGGAGGAAAAGAGAAGGAGGAGGAGGAGGAGGAGGAGGAGGAGGAGGAGGAGGAAGACGCAGACCTCTGTGCATCGCGACAAGGTCACGACAGGAAAGCATGGTCGTCGGCCTCCGCGGGGGGGCTGGCCGTGGCCTGGGCCCGTCCGCGGACGCGTCGCACGGGCCCGGGGGCTCCACGCGGCGAGAGGAGAAGTTTCCTCCTCCTCCTCCTCCTCCTCCCCCTCCTCCTCCTCCTCCTCCTCCCTCCTCCTCCTCCTCCTCCTCCCTCCTCCCTC
>CAUYUJ010014566.1:377311-394055 GCA_963575745.1 Prorocentrum cordatum | reverse complement strand
GAACGACCAGACTGGGAGGAGGGAGGGGGGGGGGGGGCGAGGGAGGGAGGAGGGCGAGGGAGGGAGGAGGGCGGGGAGCAGGAGAAGAAGGGCCCTCGACCAGCACGTTCCGCGCGGCAGATGCCGCGCTGCCTCGGCCCCATCCCCGCCCCTCCCTCCCTCCCTCCCTGCTCCTCACCTCCCCTCTTCTCTTCTCTCCTCTCATCCTCCCTCCCTCCCTCCCTCCCCTCCCCCTATCTACTCTCGTCTCCTCTCCTACTCCCTCCCTCCCTCCCTCTCTCTACTCTCCTGTCCTCTACTCCTCCCTGCCGGGGTACGGTACGGGACGCCAGAGGGCATACCTGGCGTCGTGATTCGCCTAGGCACCCCGCGTGCCATGGAAAAAACATGACGAGCGGCGTTGCGCTGTTTCTGGCAGCTGGGTGCCCCTACCGGGCCTCGGGGCCGTCAGAAAACTACTAGGGACGGAAAACTGGCCCCCTGGAACGGCACGGGACTTCTGGGGACCGCGTCTTAGATAAGGAAGTCGCATGTCTGAGGTAGCATGAGGTATGGAATGCCAGGTTCGTGTCGTGACGACCCTGACGTTGCCTTCTGACACCGCGTGGACACTTCAACCTGAACGATCGGCGGTGTTCCGATCGCCAGATCGTTCCCACCGTTGGCCGATGCTGGGCCACTGGCGGCGCTCAACATTGCAGGCTGGCGGCGTGGTCATCGCCGAGTCGGCACGACACGAACCTACCGTACTAGTACTGCGCGCCGCCACTGGAGGCCCACAACCGAGCCCAAGATACAGCACAACCGTAACATGGTATGTCGGTATCGAGATGGTGCGGCCAGAAAGCGCCCGCCACCGAGTATATACTATAAGATTTCTGATCGCCCGCGTCGCCCCTGGGGGGTCGACCGACACACCGTATAAGTGACGGACGAACACTACACACCCGTACCTTTAAGGGGGAGGGTGGGTGCGTGTTGTCGGATCAGGGGCACCCGCTCGAACGAGAGCCTCCCCCAAGGCCTGACAAGCCGCACACACATGCCCATAGCCAGTCATCCTCCCTCCGATCCCCCTCTGGGTATGGGTGCGTGCGTGTCTTGCGTCGAGAAGGATTTGTGGGTCACGCCGGAGGTGGGCTGGAAGAGAGGGACGGGGGGCGGGGGGGATGGAGCAAAAGGCAGGACAAAGGAGGGACGGCAGAGGACGGAGAAGTAGAGGAAGAAAAACTGCATCAGCATAAACCGTTGACGGTCCGCGCGAATCTCTAGGATCTGTTGTGGGAAGTTCTAAGAGGAGAGGAGTGGGGGACGACGACCACGACAACGCTGGCGACGACGACACGTGCTCGAGGAACTCCAAACCCTACCCCCGCTGCCTATCGAGACGCCTGAATTGTCAATTCGGATTTTGGCCCAGGGGGACGACGACCTCGACGAGCGCCACCACGAGCGCGACCGCGGCCAAGGATCGTGGCGGCCGCGGCCGAAGCGGGCGGCAGCTGTCCCTTCTTGGCGGCGCGCGCAAGGCTTCTCAGAAGGCGGCTGCTTCTTAGAAGGCGCCAACCCCAAACCTACAGACAAGACTCGCATCTACTGAGAAGCACGGATACTTCTGAGAAGCCTTCCCCATCCCCCTACCTCTCACTGCGCGTAACTCGTCTTCTGCGATGCCGCCCGAAAAAAACCGCGGCCTGGAGCCGGTGCAAGAAGCTCCGGTGGATGGCGCCCACGCTGCCGATGTGCACCTCGCGCCGCCGCGTCTCCCTCCGCTCCGCTGCCACTTGCCGCCGCCGCCTGCTGCTGTTGTTGCTGGTCCTCCTCCTCCTGGTTCCTTCTTTCTTCTACTCAGCTCAGGGTTCGGTGTAAAGGGGGGCAAACGATCCAGGAAGTTTTCAAGGGTAATGCATATACGAACGGATCGTGTGTCAAGCAGGGCCAACCTGCTTTTCACGCAGCAGGTTTCGCTGCGGTGACGATCGATGACCAAGGGGACCTTGAAGGAGCGACTTACGGCCCTGTACGAAGGAGCCTCCCTCAGACTTCCCTCTCTGCCGAGCATGTTGCTGTGCTCGTTGCTGCCTCCCTCGCTCCCCCTCGGTCGATCACCCAGATAATCACGGACTATCATGGAATTTTAGTTGTATACCAACGCCCGTAATATTTTAGGAAGAATCACTATGCAGGAATGTCCCCATGCCGGCGAAAGGAACCTTAAACTGGCATGATAACCCCGAGTGCGTGAACATCAGAGCGCATCAGGACCGTGAGGCGATCCCTAAAGGATCGACGGAGTGGTTCGACGCCACGGGAACGACTTCGACGACTCATTCGCAGAGTCAGGACCTCAGTGTTTGTGTCGGCCGTCGGCCGCTGAAGTCGAGTCGGCGGATGAACAGCACAAGCTGCTCAGGAAGTGGTCAGTGTACGTTGCCAAGGGCCTCGGCCTGTGGGGGCCAGTGGGACCCAAGTCCAGCCAGTCGGCTCTCACCTCTCGAGACCAGGGTGCCGCCCAGTTGATCGCAGACGGAGCGCGTAGCGCCCTCGAGGCGTGGAGCCAACCCATCCCTCCTCCTCCTGTCCTCCGAGGCCCCTCGTTCCCCCCGCTTCCGCCACACGTAGTAGTGTGTGTGTGGGGGGGGGGGCAACGGGAAATGGATTCGCGTACCTTGCAAGACCCGACGTGCGGAGACCAAGATGCAAGACAGCAAAGACGAGCCCCGCAAAAGGTTTCAGCAGGAGTTGTCGGATCTAGCGCTGGACCCCGAAAGCCACGCGCTGCATGTGTCTCCAGAGATCCGCGGCACCAACTTCATTCTGGCGTGCTCGAAGCGCGGTCGTCACAGCGAACCGAACGCAGTGGTTCTAAGCGGGATGCGCGGGAATGAGTTGAAGCGACCTGGCGCTCGAACTCAATGGAAGATGCTCTGTAAGGGTAAACACATCAAAAGCTCTTTTACCACGCCCTCAAGGTACACTTGTACCCCTAACCCGCCAGCGCCAGGCCATATCCTTACAGGAAGACACCAGGCCATAGAGTGGACGAACTTCCGCCCGCAACCACAAGCTGATCCTGCTCCTCCACCGTCTCCTCCTCCTCCTCCTCCTCCGCCTCCTCCGCCTCCTCCGCCTCCTCCGCCTCCTCCTCCTCCTTCTCATCCTCCTTCCCCTCCTCCTCCCTCCTCCTCCTCTCCTCCTCCCCCTCCTCCTCCTCCTCCTCCTCCCTCCTCCTCCTCCTCCTCCTCCTTCCTCCTCCTCCCTCCTCCTCCTCCTCCCTCCTCCTCTCCTCCTCTCCTCCTTCCTCTTCTCCCCCTCCTCCTCTTAGTATCTACCCCCTCCTCCTCTTTTGTCTCCCCCCCCTCCTCCTCTTCATCCTCCTCCTTCTCCTCATGCTGTTCCTCCTCGTCCTCATCCTCCCCCTCCTCCTCCTTTTCCTCCTCCTCCCTCCTCCTCCTCCTCCTCCTCCTCCTCCTCCTCCTCCCTCCTCCTCCTCACTCCTCCCTCCTCCTCCTCTTCCTTTCTTCTGCCCAAAGTATTGATGTTCCTCTTCCTCCTCCTCCTCTTCCTGCTCCTCCTCCTCCTCCTCCTCCCCCTCCTCCTCCCTCCCTCCTCCTCCTCTTCCTCTTCTTCCTCCTCCTCCTCCTCCTCCTCCTCCTCCTCCTCCTCCTCCTCCTTCTCCTCCTCCTCCTCCTCCTCCCTTCCGCCGCCTCCTCCTCCACCTCCTCCACCTCCTCCACCTCCTCCACTTCCTCCTCCTCCTCCTCCTCCTCCTGTGGGTACTGCGGGTACCAAGAGTGTCAGCCATACAGCGCACAGCTGGCACGAGGGCGCTGGCCCAGAAGATTGGCGCAGAGAAATGAAATCCCCCAGGGCTGTGCCGCTGACCTGCTGGGGGGAGTGACTTCTGCACTGCGTCATGGGGAGCTTGCCCTTGAGGAGGGCTCGCTTCCCCTTCGAATTTTCATTCGGCACACACCTCGACCTCAGCTCGATGGCTTTCTGAGTCCCAAAGGATCCACACCTGGAGCAGAACACAGCAGGGAAACCAGACTCCACGACAAAGGCGACGTGGAGGGAATGCCCAAAGTGGCCAGGGGTCTTAAGCACACCCAGGAGTGAGGGATTCAGGCCAATGCAAAGGGTCTCGGTGCGTGGTGACACAGTCCTGGGACATCGACTGCAGCGCCAGTGATCTATGTGCCAGTAAGGGATATGTGGAGACGAACGGAACCTACCTCGAACACGGGGTCCCACAAAGTCCTTATCCAGCACTCCAAAAAGATCACTGGGTGGGGGCCAGAGGGCAAGGACTTTCCCCATCCCCACAAACAGCTCCTTAAACTGGGCAACCGTGGAAACCACAGTGTCAGAAAACGTTGGGTCGAAATCGTGTGACCTCGCCCCTTGTTTTGCGAGCCTGTCGGCATATTTATTTCCACAAATGTCAGTTTTGTCGCTCACGCTGCTGACAGTGTCGACTGCTATGTGGGCCTTCACCTTGTGGAAGGAAACCCATTCACCAACATCGAGAGTCGCGGCTACCTCGCGCCAAAAATGAGCGGCATCACACTTGGCCGCAAGAACCTGGTCAGGATGGGTCTGCCCACGGAGCAACGCAGCGAAGTCCACGGCAAGCGGCTCTTTGGGCCCGTCGCTATCTTCGCGCTCCGTGTACAGATGCGCCATCATCATGGCAATTAGCTCTCCTACTTTACTGCTTTGACCGAACACTCTGGGCACATACCCACAAATGCCTCGGACGGAGTTCCCCTGGGCATCCACAAGACCAACCCCCCAACCCGCTCTCGCCAAGTGCCCCAGATTCGGCCACAGGCATGGTCCGCCCGAGTACAACTTATCACTGGGCGAGAAAGCAAAAGGGCCCGTTTGCAGGCCTCCTTGGTAGAACTGCACGCCCCACCCCTCTGCAGGTGGGCCAGCAGGAAGACGGGCAAGCCAGCACCTGGTGAACAGCAAGCTGGATTCTCCAGCCTCAAGTGCCTGCAAGCTAGTGGCCACTGAATAGACCTCTTCTCTCTTGGTTTTGCCGTGAGCACACTGCCAGGCTCTGTCAAAAACGGCACCTGGGACCCCGCAGCCAAACCTACACTCGGGGGCCAACGGGTATCCCCAGGACCTGAGTTCCACCGCGGTCGGGGCACATCCTCCAAAAACTTGCCTGGCAGAGCGTACTTCCTTAGGCTCTAAATCATGTTTGCTAGCCAACACTTTAGCCGCCAGCTCCCACCACAAACCATGTTCATTAATATGGTCGCTACAGGGGCTGGGGTGAGTGTGGCACTTAAACTTGGCAATATTCTGGACCCTACTATCCGTATACTGAGTCTCAAAACGCTTACTGATGAAAGCAGGGGCCAACTTCAGCGCATCTAGGGCAACACCCTCGAGGTCGAGAAAGGAGGTAGGCCCCAGGACAGTCCACCCCACCTCCCAGCACCAGAGGAGAACGTCGCTGAGTGGCCCCTTGCTTTCTTCAAGCCAGTTTTTACTCGCAGCCTCAGGGTTAAAATTTTGCATTGCAGCCTGGAATAGCCTGGTCAGTACAGGCGGGCCTAGAACAGCACCATGTCGTCGTAGGAGGTCCTCTCGAGGACAACTGGACATCAACCATTCTGAACAGTATCTGAATATGCTCATGCTGGCCGCGTGGATGGGGTCCTTCACTCTAGTGAGGGCCCACGCAAGTTCGGCGTTCAGCCCTTTCATAGACATACCCATCGACTTTGAAACCTGAGCACGTAGCCTGTGCACTTGTGCAGGTGAAAACGCATGCACATCCCCACCATACAGCACCGTGGGGACCATACTTGCGATAGCCAATCTTGTTTTGTGTCCACGGTGTGTGAACTTCATAGTTGCCAGCTTCTTTTTCTTGGTGAACATCTTCTCCATCTCATCGCTCGTGTCGCGTGAGCCATTGGCTGAGATCTATGCTTGCCGCCTGCGAAGTCGATGCCAAGATTGCGGAGATCATATTCACCAGGTCCTCCGAGTTTGCCCAGCATGGTTCTTGCCAACTCTGTCATCCTGCCAGAAGAAGTAACCATGTTCAGCTTGAGCGTGGCCAGCGGTAGTCCCAACTCCTTCTGGAGACGGTGGCCCACTCGATGCACATGTACTTTCATCTCTTGCAGTACTGTAAGCATGGTGTCACCCCATTGGTGCTGTGAAAGATCAGCAACATGAAGAGATAACTTAAAATTGGCATCGCCTCTCAAGTCCATCTCATCATTCATCCTGGGGAGGAGAGCCATCTTGGCCTCAAAAGTCGCACTGGCAGATCCTGCGACAATGCCTCTCCGTGGGACAAGCGGGTCCACCAGCATGCCGTCATACTGAAGGTATCTGGGCCATTGATATGTCTGTAGCGACACTCTTAAGACCGATGTGGGAAAATTTGCAAGCGTGCTGTTGGACTCCAGCAGGTCCCACGGTACATGCTCGTAGAACTGGAGGAGGCCCCACATCACTGCAATGCAGTAGAGGCCCATGTTGTTTGAGCCCTCGGAAATCGCTGTCTGTCTCCAAACCGCGTCACTTGGTCCTCTGCCTTGTGCCATGCTGCACTGGCCACCAAGGCCTTGGCACCTCTCCCAACGCCGTAGCCGATGTCTCCACAGTCTTCCCAAGATACGGACTGGAGCTGGGCAAAACCCCAGTGGTCGTCTCCCACCGAGGGGCTCGTGATTCAACTGGACCACCAACTTCTGCGTCGAGTACGGGGTCTGACCGCACATCTCTATTAAAAGAAGGAGCTTGCCAAAAACCGCACGGGATCTGCCGCCAAGAAGACTGTGGCGTCGAGGATGCCACCCGCCAGGCTGACAAGTGTGAGTCTTGAAACGCTTGCTGACTTCTTTCGCCAAGTCTGCACTAGGGAGCTCCATCACTGGCCTACGCTGGCCTCCGAATGTGGGTCGTGCAGCGCTGGGACCGTCACAGCCCCATGCCTTCGCCCACTTCCCATGTTCGGCGGCCATGCGTGAGGACAATGAGCAACAATCCAGCGCGATGTCCGCTGGTCCGTTGTGTTGGAGTCTCTGCGGTACGATGCGGTCCTTCATGTATCCGCGAGCATGACGTGCACCTGCATCCATCGACTGATCGCACCACTCACTCCACTTCTTGCGGCGAATGCTACTGCTGGAACAGACCACTCTGTCATGCCAAAACCTGCATAAGCCAAGCAACTTATCAATGTATACAATACCAACAGCGCCGTCTGCAAGAATAATACCTCCCACCATTCGGAGAAGCGAATTCCAGAACTTAGCGCCAGTCTTCCAGACCGTGTTGAAGGGGCTCTGCTTGTCAAGCTTCAACAAAGATCTCACAAGTTGGTAGTAGTACGGCGTGAAGCAACCTTTGCCAGTTGGAACACGAACTTCCTGCAACCTGTTGATAGCCCATGTTAATGCTCTCTGAGGGTCCAGCTTGGAATATGACTTGGTCATGAGGACCTTACGCACAGGCACCTCCATCCATTCGATAGGGGCACCGCCAGGGAGCCCACGACCATCATATCCTGTGACATGCCGCAGTTCTGTCCACGCCACCTTCTGCCATGCTTCATATGCTTCATTGAGAAGACTCATGCCCTCATTCAGCTGATCACCGTGCAACGTGAATTGGTCCTTTTAGCTTCCGACCTTCCCAAAGAACGAATCCAGGATGTTATCAGCAAGACCTTGACTAGGCTCTGGTTGAGATGGCCCTACCACACGTCGAGCAGGAGACATTTGGAACGGCTTGGCCACCCTGACCGTTTCCTCACCAGACCTGGCCTTGAACGTGATCTTGACTGGACGGTGAGGGTCCACTGGCACATCTGGCAAGGTACGGATTCCCTTCACCATGTGATCTAAGCATTTGCTGATCGGAAAGAAATCGATCGCAGAGGAATGCTCATGCATTACACAAGAAGGGTGTTCTCCATCACCTCTCACAATGCCATCTAAGATGTGCAGCGGTACGACTTCACCTATGGCATGTGGGGGATGGTGCCAGTCCCCTCCGATCAGAAAAGGCGCCTTGTGCACTAGCGCGGCCATCCCAAGACACCTGATCAGCTTGAGATTCCTGGGGGTGAGGCCCTCACCAACATGCACGTATACCGTGCCAATCATAATGACTCCAAGCTCCGACGATCGAATGTAACATCGCGCTGCTCGGCCAGGCTGAAGGCAACCGTCATCAGGGGCCCAACGACCCAGGTGCGACCGAACCAAGATGCAGACACCTCCTGATGCACGTCCTTTCTCCGTGGGCAGAGCAGGTCCTCCAAACATAGTCCATCCTCGCTTGGCCATCTTCTTCATGGTCTCCAGGAAACGGGCAGGGAGCAATCGATGTTCTTGTACCAGTATGACCGTCGAGGTTAATCTTGGAAGAATATTCTCCACAGAGGTCCCCAATGATGCATTCACAGTGACCACTGAGAGACTCTGAATCTTACACGTCGGATTTGCTCTGATGCTGTTCTGACAATATCCCGCACGGTCGGTACCCTCAACACTCATGGCTTCTTTGCCTAAGTGCGAGCAGTGCGTGCCGTGCGGGCCAGTATTTCCTCCCGCAGCATGACGACGCATGTGTATTCTCGATGTTGACCTTGATGTAAGCGCAGAAGTCGACATAGCATCAGGAACACTGCTGGTCTTTAGCGCCTCCCTTGTCAAACGGATGGGGTGGTTTTGCGCAACCTTTATTGCTGCTGAGGATACCCTGAACGAGTGCGGAGATTTGGGCCCTCATCCTTTCCCGAGCCAGAAGCTGAGGTAGATGAGCCTGTCCCTGGAGAAGACTGCATTCCTGGAGACAACGGTGGTGCTGCTGCAGCTGCTGCTCCTTGCTCTCCAGATTCACCGCCAGGTACTCCTCCGTCTTCAGTCTTACGTTTTTTCCTTCCAGTCGCTTCTTCTGCTCTTCATGATCAGCACGCAACTTGCCAGCACGTTCCTTGGCATTTCAAAACAGCTTCTTAGTTGCATCGTGGAGCAAGGTTTTGAGCTGACGTGTTACTGCCTGTGCCTCTTCCTTTTCCTTATCAGAGATATCGACGCACCCAGACAATCCAAAGAACTCATCAGACACCTCCTCGAAATCCCATTTGCCTGCCAGGACATCTGTAATAGACACGCTGGTCGACTTCTGCGGCTCGGGATCTTTGACGCCAAGATGAAGTTCCTCGATGGCTTGCTTATACTCGAGTTCGTGTTGTTCGAGCTCGCCCTGCAGCCTTTGAATCTGGTCGACGCGGTGCTCCAGCTGCTGCGTGGCCCTGTCGAAGGCCGACACCTGTTGCTGCAGGAGGCGCTCGAGATGTTGGACCTGTTTGTGTGCCTCATCTGCTTTAGTCTGAGCCGATAGCTGCGGTGGTGGCGCCATTGCTTTCCTTTTTGCTGCCAGTTCCTTCTCATACTTGATTGCCTGCAGCTCATTTCCTGCCATCCGATGCAACACAATGCACTGTTCCAAGTCAGTGATGGTGAGCTCCTCTGGGCCCGTGAGCGCAGCGAATGGCGACTTGGCGGATGCATCATTGTTCCCAAATGATTGAGCACCTGGGATGCCTCCCCCCTGTCTGCCTGTTGCACCTGGTTTGGGCCAAACGGGGACATCTGGCCACTTAGCGGGGGTGGCCATCCCGCTGTCCGACCATGGAGCCTTGCAATGCTTGCACCAGCTCCATTGCCATCGATCCTTGCCACAATTGCATTTAGTACATTTCCAATACCAAGCAGAAGAGAAAGCATCACGAGGTGCCATCGCTGCCAAGGACAGGAAATAAAAGCCGATGTGCAGTACGTGGTGGTGTCGAAACCGCGCGGCAAAGCCGCAGTACAGTACCGACGAAACTGCGGGGGCCGCGCAATCCCCCTCGCCACCAACTCTCGCCCTCTGAGCCACCGCTACGGACTTGAGCCAAAATGGCTACGGATCTCCTCCTCCTCCTCCTCCTCCTCCTCCTCCTCCTCCCCCCCCCCCCCCCCGTCTCCCCCCCCCCCCCCCCCCCGCCCCCCCATCCGCCCCTCCCCTCCGCCCATCCCCCCCCTTTCCCCCCCCACCCCGCCCCGCCCCTCCTTCTCGGCCCGGCGGCGCCAGAATTCGCCCCGCACCCCGTCCGTCGCCGCAGGGGCCGCAGGGCAAGCGGGAAAGAGCCCGGTTTGCTAGGCCACCCACGGCTCAAGTGCTGGACTTCCCCCAGCTTGGCATTCGTCGAGTTGCAAGCCACCCCCTAGAGTTCAGAGTTCGAACTGCCGGAGCCACGCCCCAGCGAGGGCGAGGGGCGGAGCGGAAGACGGACAACACGATGACGGAGCAAGGAGCACCCGCGGAGGCGGGGGGGAGAAGGGCGAGAGAGGCCACGGAGCCAGGAGACACAGGAGAGCAGGGGGAGAGGGACGACGACGGGGCGGAGGTCATCGCAGAGAGCAGGGGGAGAAGAGAGGGGGCAGGCGCGAAACACGCGCAGCGGCCGGGGCGGGCTCAATCCCAGATTTGCCACGCCGATCCTGCCCCCAGCGCTGGAGCAGCCCCCCGGTGGCAGCCGCCCCCGCCGTGCTCGGCGGCGCCCCGCCCTGGCTGGCTCGCGTGCCCTGCGCGGGCTCAGGCCCCCGCTAGGCCGAACACGCCTGCCCAGCTGCGCCGCGCGCAGGGCTGTCTGAGCCCGCGCTTTGGAGCGCCGCGGCGATGCGCCTGCGCGCGCGCTGCATCGCCGCGACGGTCTCGTCTGGCGGCCGCGGCGCGAACAGCGCGCGCATCAGCGCCAGCGCGGACGGCCCCATCAGCGGGCGCCTGCACTCGGCGGCCCGCGCGCACCGACGCATGACCATGAGCAGAGCGCGAGGGTTCACCTTCGCGAGCTGAAGAATCCACGCGATGCGTTCCGTGGCCTCGCGCGGGGCGCATGTCACGCCAGCCCCGTCAGCGGCAGCCCGCAATCGTTCCCGGCGGGGCCCCGGGGCCCCCCGGATGGACGCCACCTCAGCGAAGGTCGCGATATAGAGGGGGGAAATACATTTGGCACCACCATTGAAGAGCAATCGCGGCGTCGATCGGCAAAGCCCCGTATCGGAGCCGCCCCCGCCTTGCAGGGGGCGCGGCGGCCGCGGGAAGAGCGTTTCCCGCGAGCCCGCGGTGGGCGTGCAGGCGGAGCGAAACTGCTGGGACCCGCCTCATTGGCATGACCGCAGAGGTGACGCAGGCCTCTTCGAGGTCAGAGCGGCCGACTGCACGGGCGCGCCAGGGCCATCCACGGCCGCCATGCTGAGGGGCGGTTGGAAGACGTGGAACGCGCCTTGCGCGTCGTCGCTGCTCGACAGGAGAACCATCTCGTCGCCCAGCGGGATGGCTGCCCACGCTGTTGACGACGACAGCGCATCGAGGTCACGTTCGGCCATCTCATGGCAGGCGTTGCTGGATCCTGTTCACAACGAGGCGGCGTACCCCCCATATCCCCTGCGCGGGCATGCCCTCCTTCTCACGAGCGAATGCCCCATTCGAGAGGGGCTGCCCTCGGACGTGCATGATGCCGCGGCGGCCGACGTCGTCAAAGATGCCCAGGCGCACAAGGCGTCCGCAGGTGGCCCCCCGTTCGGTCTGGTCGGCGACGTGCGCCCATGCCCGCGGCATTCGCTCGGGCCACTGCTCCTCCGGGAGCATGGGCCTGTCGATCAGGGTGCAAGAGCCACTCTCGCACCTCCGGGGCTGCCAAATCCGCCGCCAGCACAGACGCGGCGGCGCCCTCCGCCCGCAGGCCAGGGAGGAGCTCGCCCAGCACCAGCGGCCGCGGCATCGGGGCCTCCACGCCGTCGCAGCTGCAGCGGAGGCTGCAAAATCTATCTCTCCATTGGGCATGTCGAGTTGCTCGAGCGGCCCCGCGACAAAGTAAGAGACGCTCTCCCTGATAGACAGCGAAGCATCGTGCTGGCCCGGGGTCGGGACCAAGCTGCGTCGCCACATGGCCTCTGTCTGTCGCCCGCAGCACTCGCGGCCGAGAGCCGCGATCGCGAGCCAGCTCCACACCTCGAGAGCGTCTTCGGCGGCCATCGCCCGGCGACGGGCCCTACAGGGGCCGCCGCGGCTGGCCTCGGAGAAATCGAAGGAGGGGGGCGCCGGAGCAGGAAGCGGGGGGGCGCCCCGCGGCTGCACAAACACGCCCGAAGTGTCCGAGCTGACTTGGCGCATTCAGGACCATCTGGGCACGGGCTGAGCCTGGAGCGAAGCAACTCGCGCGGCTGCCGCGGAGCCGGCGCGCCCGGTCGCGCCAAGCCCCATGCGTCAAGGCGTTAGGCGGGGGCGCCTCGGGCCCGCCCGCTCTCGCCGTTTTCTCCACGCTCTGGCGTCGCAGCGTCCTGTCCTTGGCTATCTGCTTGCATGAGGAGGCGCTGCCAGTAGGCCTCGCGCCCCTTGCCCTCCTGCCCGGGCATATCTCCCATGGTCATCCGAAACTGGCCTCGGTTCGCCGAGGAGCCTGGTCGCCGAGGCGCGCCGCGCGGGCAGGGCCCCCCTCCCCGCGGCAGTGGGGGCCGACTGTTTCTGGCCAGAGGCCCTCCCGCTCGGGGGGCCCGCAGTCGGCTCGGCGGTGCTGTTTGGGGGCGATTGGGACGCGCCCCGGGGCAGCTGCGGCGGGCGCGGGCGATCGCCGCGGCCACCAGTTGCGAGCGTGGAGACGCTGGCTGGCGCGCCACCGCCCAGGGCGGCAGGGGCGCCGGGGCGGCGCTCAAGCGAGCGCCGTTGGCCGCTCGCCCCGCCGAGCCCCTAGTGCACGGCAGGCCCGCGCGCCTTCCGCTTGAGCTCGTCCAGCTGGAGCTCCCCCTCCTCAACCCTCGGCGCCGTCTCCTCCTCCTCCGGAGCGACGCCGCTGGGGAAGGCGTCGGGCGGGATCAACTCGAGCCACCGGACCGCCTCCCAGGAGCCGCCGCCCTTGATGGAGAGGCAGATGGCCTCAAATCGCGGTGCGAGGAGGCCCGCGGCCCTGAGCCCGTCACCCTGGACGACGCGGTCGATGGCTTCGCAGATTGTTCGCCGCATCTCGCGAAACCAGCGCCCCCGACGTCTCGGGCTGGATGGTTCGGAAGGTGCCCGTAGGGCAGGTGCCGCAACATGATCGGGTCGAGGTCGCCGTGGGGGCTTTCGTCGTTCAACCTGTGATCCTCCCAATTCTGCTACAGCCCACTCGTCAAAGGTCTCCCCGGCTAACTCTTCCGCGCTCCTGCGGTGTTTCGCTCGCCGGGAGCGTAGCCTGTGGCCCTGCATCGGAGGCTCGTCGTCGTCGTCGTCCTCGCCCGGATCGGAGGGGGGCCGTCGTCGCGGTCACGCTTTCGCTTCTTACCCAAAACCGCCCCCGCGAGGACGGCGGCCGCTTTCCGCGCGCGAGCGGCGCGGCCCCCGACCTGGTTCTGCCTGTCAGGACGCGCAGCCGAAAGTTGGGCCTCCCGCGCGGCGAGCACGATGTCGACTGCCTCGCGCCAGCCGCGCGCGAGCAGGAGGCGCCGAGCCGGCCCCCGAGCCCGGCCACGCGCTTCCTGTTGCCCTGCAATCCCTGAGGGCGTCGTCCGGGACGAGGTACCTCCACGACTGCCCTCAGGCTGTGGTCCGGCCTTGATGGGCCCGGAAAGTGGCCGCTTGGCTCCTCGCGGGGGCGGTGCGCTTGGCGGCGGGGCGCCCGCGCGGCCCTCGCCGCGGGGCGCCGCGGGGCAGGCAGTCCCCCTTGGGAGGGCGGCCATCGCGCCGAAAGGGTCCAGGAGTTCTTCGTCGTCGTCGCCTTCGTCTGGGCGGCGCGAGCTCCTGCCTATCAAGGGTCTCCGCTGCTTGGGGTGGTTTCAGGCGAGGCGGTCGCGGCTCCGCCACGCCTGGCCGGCCTCACCCAACCTGGCGTTCCGTCGATGGGGGGGCCAGCTCCAGGCTCAGCAAGCCAGCGCGAGCGTCGTGGACCTGGACCCCGCACGCCCTGAGCCAGTCCTGCGCCTCCGCGGGGGTGAGGATCCGCCAGCGGGAAATGTGGATAACGAGGGCGTCGCCCTCCCACTGCGTTCCGCACTCCGCCAGGCGACACAAATGGTGCCTGGTGTCGAGAGGCATGGCGCCCCGGGTCTCGGAGGCGGCTGGAGAAGCCCACCACTCCCAGTACGGGTCGGACGCGGCGAGGTAGACACCCGCGACGGTCTGGGCCGCTGTCGTCGGGGGGCCCGCCGCGTGCGACAGAGAGGAGAGCACGCCCCTGTGGCTGGCCCTCCGTGGTGGATACCTCGGTTTTGAATATGGATCCCCGGACGACACCGGGGGGTGCCGGGGCCAATGGGTCAGCGGCATCCTGCCATAGGCATGACATCGCGCTCCCCGCCTGGAGAAGGCTGGGGCCACCGCCAAGGCGAGGGAGGGAGTGTTGGCCGGGTCGGGCAGGGGCCGCGGATGCGTTTAAGCTTGTCTGTGAAACGGCGGCGCGGAACAAGCGGCAATGCCAGTGGCACACATAGCACATCATGCTTCAAGATGTTCGCATGCCGCCCTTTGCTTCTCTATCATCGGGAAAACGCCTCGCGGCGGAATGGAATAGCCAGCTGCACACAGCAGTCTTCGCACCCCCCCTCGTCCAATCCCCGCATCCCTGCCCGACCCGATGAGCTTCGTTCGACCCATCCCTGTCCCCACTGGCGTGGCCTGGGCCCCTCTGGCCGATTACCCCCCTGGATGAGGATACAGGCTGTTCCCTTGAAGCTTCGAGGGGCATATCCCCAACTGGGGTGGTGGGTTTTCGTATTCCTTTCCCCGTGCAGAGACACTGTCCAGGAGTGCCACCCTGGGGGGCCTGGGTCCGCTCCACCGCCACTCGGGAGACTGGTCAGCCCAAACCCCCTGCCTACCCCCGCGACCACAAACTCCGCGCCCGCGAGCGAAGCTCCGCGTCGCCCGACCGAGGCCAAGCGGAGGCCAAGGACGTCCCAGGCGCAAGCCTCAGGTGTCGGGATGGGGATGGGGGTGGGGATCGGTTCAATGAGCGCTTTCTGATTCAGAGTTTCGACATTGGGTGAAGGGGGGAGGGAGGGGGGGGTCTGGCTCCAGACCTCTGCTTAATGGGACTGTCAGCGGAGGTGCGTACCATGGAGGAAACCCGACCTGCTTGAAACAGGCGCCCAAAACAGCCACGATCTACTCCAAGGGGGGGGGAAGCGGGGGGGTGCGAGGGCCCGCGCCGATCGGCAAAACACTGAATAAGAAAACGATCACCAACGATACTGACCTGATGCTCCGTGGCGAACGCTTCCCGCCAGAGGAGCAGCACGCAGGAGCCAACGGCGAATGCAGTCTGATGGCCGCGCGCCCGGAGCCGCCGCCGCCACGCGCGCTCGGCCCGCCCCCCCTGCTGGAGCGGGGCGACCTGCGGCCGCGGCAGCGGAGGGGCAACGATAGGGGGGACAACGTTGCGAGGTTCGGGGTTTGAGGTTCACGGCCGCTTTCGTCGGTCCGCGTCCGCTGTCCAGCCTCGGAATGCCTTCCCGCAGCCGCGCCTGGCCGAGAATGTTTCAAGGGTCCCCAGATCGTCCCGAACGGCCGCCAGAGGCCAGAGTTATGGCACGAAAACCACCAGGGGACTGGTCCAGGGGAGGAAGCATCGACTTGAAATTGGCGACACATCGCCGATCGACAAAGGACAGGCCCTCGATAGCGCGGGGTAGGCTATTGGGCCCCTGTCGGCGATCAATGGGCGATTTAAGGTCGATGCATCCCCCCTTGAGCCTGTCCCCGTCCATGGTAGTTTTCGGGACTAACCCGGGCCTCTGGCGGCCGTTCGGGATGGTCAGGGCATCCCAGGAACGCCCTCGGCGAGGCGCAGGTGCTGCAGAGCATCCCCAGACTGGAAAACAGTTGAGAACTGCTGAGAACTTCCAAAAACATTGAACCTCGAGCACTGTCGTTGCCCTCACTGGCACGGAGCGACCCGCTGCCGCGCAAACGCCGGCGGCATCCTGGCCCCGTCAGCCCGGGGCCGCCCGAGGCGGGCCGCGCAGGCGGCGGTCCGGGAGCAGCCCGCAAGCCGCCCCAACTGGGGCGAGCGACGGGGCGCGCGGTCAGGAAGAGCCCTTCGTCGCTTACGTCCGCCACCGCCTCCTCCCCCTCCCGCTCCTCTTCCTGCTCCTCCTTCTCCTCCTCCTCCCCCGCCTCCTCCTCCATGTTTATGTGTATCCGCTGTCTTCTCCGTATTAGTCATACGGCTGTTATTGTGAGTAGTACCGTTAGTGACATATTTTGTCATCCTACTAGCATTGGTATACGTATTACCACTCTGTCAATTGAAATTGTCGTGCTATGATTATTGGCAGGTTTGATCGTAGTATGATCATTCCCATGATTAACGTAGTATGTATTGTGGTGTTGTTCGTAATGTGGCTATGTGCGATGTAAATGTTATGCGTCGTGCTGGGATTCGCATTCTCATTCCTAGTAATAACCACATGCTTATGAATGCAACATTGTTTATTGATGCGAGCAGTAAGAAAACTCGCATTATAATACGTGGGGTCGATACTATTAAAATGCAATGATTATCGCATTCGCACCATTACTGCTACTGTTCCGACAGACATAACATAAGAGTATTGTTGGGTTTGTGACTGGCACTGCGATACTTAACATTCGTATTCGCATTCGTGATCGTAGTATTACTACTATTATAATTGTTTTGATGTCAGCATCCAAACTATTATTATTTCTCGTACTA
>CAUYUJ010014566.1:339811-372311 GCA_963575745.1 Prorocentrum cordatum | reverse complement strand
CATCGTCATCGTCATCATCATCAGCATCATCATCAGCATCCCCATCATCACCATCATCATCATCATCAGAATCATCATTATCATCATGATCCTCATCATCTTCATCATCAGCATCTTCATCATCATGGTCATCATCATCATCATCATCATCATCATCATCATCAGCATCATCATCATCATCATCATCATCATCATCATCATCATCATCATCATCGCCATCATCACTTTCATCATCACCATTATCATTATCAGCATCACCATCATCATCATCACCACCATCAGCAGCATCACCATGTGATCGCGAAAGGCAAAGGCAGCACGAACAGGCTGCGACTAGCGAAGCAAGCCGAGGCCTCACGCGGCGGCCCAGCGGCGGGCGGGTGGCTGGGGGGACTGAATGAAACTGAGCCGAACTGCCAGCGTGCAAAGAAGCAGTGCCAGACACCAGGAAGCCGGGATAGACGACGACCAGGGTCAACTCCGAAAAATACGGCAAGACCGAACCCCGGACAACTGCGTGGGCACCAGGGTGGCCGCGGCCAAAGGACCGCCAGTCGAGGTGGAAATGAAAAATGCAAAGACGAGGCCCCGGACGTCGGCGTGAGCGCGAGAACCAGGCTGGTGGGAATTCTTTCTTCTTTTTTTGGTCGCGGCCACCAACGAAGAGCGCAGGCGGCGAACGGGGAGTCCGGGCCGACGGGCAAACCTCTCGCTGGTGGGAGTTTTTTTTTACACCCGCAGGCGGAAGCGCCGGCGGCGGCAGGTCACGGTCGGGCTGCGGCCGTAACAAATTAGCCGGGCGCGCGCGCGGGCCGCGGATCAGGCGGCGGTGCAAGCTGCAGCCCAGGGAGTCAGAGGGGAGACTGGCACCAAGGGGGCAGGAATTACGCTGCCAAAATGGCGCGATGCACACCCCCAGTCAAGGGTCGTGTCGGTCCGACGACCACAGGGCAGTGGGGATCTTGACTCCGTGCAAGAAGAGCGTCAGAGAGCCCAGGGTGTCTGCCGGGTATGAGCGAGACCGTAGGCAAGAGAGCTGACGCAGCATCCTGCAGGAAGAAAGGACTCTGACGGCGCCAGCGAACCGTCGCAGCTTCAGAGTACGCACCAACGCGGCTGTAAAGGCACGACTGAAGTCAGTGACCAACCGATGCACGCCGACCCTCAAAACAACTGCGGAAGGATGCAAGACCTGTGAATACATAGCAATGCAACCGAGCAGGATGGACCACACTCAATGCCAAAGATGTACCCAGGGTGCTCGTGCGCAGCCAATGGCGAGTGACACCGGGACAATGAAGGCGGCGCCAGCGGATGCGACGCACGACCAACGGTCATCCGAAGTGTGCCACCTGAGACACCTGTGGACCTGTTGGCAACGCCAGGAGCCAAGTAGGATAGACCACACCCGACCCTGTCGCGACCCTGGTGGGAGTTCGCGAAGCGTCAACAATTTATTTAGCTTGGCCCGTCGCTGGCCCTGCCAAGAGCAGGTGGGCACTCCAGCGCAGCCCATTTCACTTCGTTTGTGGGGATGGGTAATCGTGCGACTTATCCGAAGTGCGGTCGGTCGCTTGATTCCCCCCTTCCCCCTCCCCTTCCCCGTACACCCTCCTTTGGTATGCAACAAACGGGTCCTGGGGGAACCGGGTCCTGGAGCTCCAGGACCTCCCCTAGGGCTAGCTCTTCGTCCTGGGCCGCGTCAAGACAATCGCAAGGCCCGTGGACGGCCCCGGGACGCCGACTGCGGCGAAAAACCTCGGGACGCGTTTCAACCCGGACCAGGCTGCTTCGTGGCGACCCCCTTTTCCCCCCCCCCTCCCCGCCCGCCCCCCCCCATCTGACGACTTCAACGGGGGGGGGCGGCGCAGGCGAGAGCCACCGCGGTGGATCGCGACATGGCCCCGAGCACCCGGATCTGGCCCAGCACCAGCGGGGTGGCAGCCGCCCACACGAGGACGGCCCGCCCGAGCATGCCGCCGTAACGCCTCGGCCATCGTCGTCGTCACTACCGTCGTCCGCCGTCGTCTGCCAGTCGACGCGGTCGTCCCGGCCCGATCGTGCCGGCGCTGTCGCAGACCAAGATCGCCTGCGACCGACGTGGTCGTCGTCGTCTTCGACGCCCTCGTCATTAATTAGTAACGATGAAGAAGCGGCATGGACATCAGGATGACGGGGCCGAACGGTCTTAGACTGTCCCTTGGTGCGTGGCTGAGGAGGGGGTCCATGGTCCAGATTATTGTTGTTTGTTTGTTCTTGCCGTCGTCCTCGCCCGCGACCCGCGACTCCCCCGCGACCCACCCCGCGACCTGCCCGCGACCCATCCTCCACCGACCTGCGACCCACCCGGCACCCGCCCCCTCGCTCTTATTCGCAACTGCGGGGTGCTGCGCAAACTGTCGCACATCAAGGCGGCATTCTTGGATCGGCGTTGGGCCCCCCCCGCATCGAATCAGGCGGCGCCCCTGGCGCGGTCCGCGCCAGAAGGAAGTTCCAGAGCCGACCTAACAAGTCTGCTCGGGCCTCCGACAGCGCACGCTTGCGTCTTTCATTATTCTTCGAGCTGCCGTCGTTCAACATCGCCCCCGACCGTCGTCGTCCTCGTCGTGGTCGTCGTCGTCGTCGTCGTCGTCGTCGTCGTCGTGGTCGTCGTCGTCATCGTGGTCGTCGTCGTCGTCCGTCGTCGTCGACGTCGTCGCCATCATCGTCGTCGTCATCCCCGTGCCCTCGGCGTCGTCGTCGACGTCGACGCGCGTCGTCGTTGCGCATCGTCGTCCGAGACTTGCCGCGACCGCCGCCGCTCGCGGTTCCAGCGCAGATCCGCAAGCTTTGGGAACTTACAGCCAGTGGCGTGTGCTCGACCCGCGAGGTGGACGAGGGGGACTGAATCTGTCATTGCACGTTCTGCGCTACGTCATCCAGTCCTGACGGACTGGGCTCGGCGCTGGCAGTCACCAGGCCTCCCGGATGCGGTCCGAACCAATGGGGTCGGAGGATCGCGCCGCATCGCCGATGCATCGGCGACGTCGGCGATGCATCGGCGCCGTCGGCGTGGAGAAATTCGAGCTCCACGTCGAGCCGCATCGCCGATGCATCGGCGATGCGGCGCGATCCGCCGACCCCCTTCTACTCCGACCTCATTTGGGAGGTCCATAGTCATCCAGCCCTGACTCTCTCGGTGATTGGGTTTTGGCATGCGATCTGGGGCCGGCGAAACCAGCACCGCGGCTACGGCTGAGCGGAGACCGCCAAGCGGGCGCGGTCAGGCGTGCAACAGCACCGCGTGCGGCAGCACGTAGCCCAGCTGCCCCGATGCGCAACACGCAGCACGCAGCGCGTTGACACGGAGCCCAACACGTGGACTGAAAATGTAGGCCTTCCGCGATACGTGCGCCACACGCAGCGCGTTGACACGGACGTCGTGAACACGGTACGCACTGCGTTGCAAAGCGGGCGCGTCGGGGCAGCCAAAGCACGGAGACACCGAAGCCGAGCGCCACGGACGGCCTTTGCCGATCCTTCTACAGGAAACGAAGGCCACTCCTCCTGCGGCAGGGCGGCAGAGAGGGCACCGACCGAGCTGCAGCACGTCGGGGGCAGGCGGCGCGCCACTCATGGCGGCGCCTGCGGCACTCGCGGCACCTGCAGAGCCCATCGCGCGCGCGCGAGGGGGGGGGGCAGAAGCCTGGTCGGACGGGAGGGACAGACAGACGACATGCACCAGCGTATGGCACGGCGGCTTGGCAAAACGATGCGGACGCGCCCAAAAAGCCCGCAGAAGAGGCGCAAGAACATGCCAAAATCATTGCATTTCCCCTGAGGGGAACAAGGAGGAGAGTACGGCCACAAGAACTCCCACAACGCGGCTGCCACCACAGCGCGAAACAATCCAAAAGGCAGCGTGAAACACAGAAGCAAACTAAGGAATGCCCAATGGTCGCCACACCGGCGCACGCCGCAGCGCGCGCATCGACATTGTTGGGCTGAACCTAAGCCGCGGGGGGGAGAGCAGACAAGAAGGCACAAAAGTGCAGAAAACACAGATGGTGGAATACAACAGAAGCCTGAATCCCGGACCAAGTCCGTAAATGACATGCAAAACTACCCTGGCGACGTACCCAACCCCTGCGCAACACGGGGCATGAGTAGCTCGGGAGACGTTACACGGAGGTGATGACGTGACATGGGCTCATATACTTCTGCAAGCGGCATTCGTGAGGCTCGCAGCCCCACAGGGATTGCGATCTCCCGCTCAGATCTGCCCGGCGCCTCGCTCCGCAGGACCCACCAGCAGCCCTCGAAAGTGGCGACAATTTCGCAGATCGCAGCCCCCCAGGGACGGCGAGGTCCCGCTCGGGTCCGCGCGGTGCCTCATTCCGCAGGAACCACCAGCAGCCCTCGAAAATGGCGACATTTCGCATATCGCAGCCCCCCCCCCCAAGGACGGCGAGGTCCCGCTTAGGCGCGGTGCCTCACTCCGCAGGACCCACCAGCAGCCCTCGAAAGTGGCGACGGTTTCGCAGATCGCAGCCCCCCAGGGACGGCGAGGTCCCGCTCAGGTCCGCGCGGTGCCTCACTCCGCAGGACCCACCAGCAGCCCTCAAAAGTGGCGACGGTTTCGCAGATCGCAGCCCCCCAGGGACGGCGAGCCTCGCGCCGCGCCCTCGGTCCCCATGCCTCCGCGCCCGGCCCGATCTCCTCGCACACGAGGGGCTCTGGCCTGAGGTGGAGACGGAGCCCTGTGGCCGCCGAAATATTCTGTCTTTCTTGGCGGCTCTCTTGATATCCTTGTTCTCCTTCCATGAACGTCCGCTTCGTCTAGCTGCGAATGCCTGGAGAGTTGCATCTATCTGATCCTCATACAGGTCTAGGTCCTCATGCTTCTCCAGTAGCACTACTGCGTCACCCGTGTCGGGGTCATCGTCTGGCTCGGAGTCGCGGCCGCCAGACTCGCCGCCGCCCGCGAACCGACCGGCAGGGAAGGAGGGAGAGGAAGAGAACGTCTGATCAGCACGCTCGCCTTCCAGCGTTGACTTTTCGCCCACTGTCAGGGCCGCAAGCATAGCAGCTGCTCCCGATCGGCCCGGCAATAGCTGTTCAGAACCTGCTGCGCCCATTTACCGCAACGTCCACGCCGCGCTCTCATAGTCGAGCTGGCCTGGCGCGAGCGTTCGGAGATCCTGATGGCCCTGAGCATTGAGACCTGGCCATGCCTGCGGATCTGAGTAGTCACCCTATCCCGTCGCTTCGCTGGACCATGTGCTCCACTGATTGGCAGCTCCGCAGCCGCCCCAGAGACACCACTGCCCGCGGGTGCCCTTCTCGCCTTCGGCGTTCTCGGCACCCCGGCAGCCGTCGTCCCAGCCGCTATCCTGCCAGCGCCAGCAACTCGCGTGCCACTTCTCCTGGGCCCGATCTCTGGCATGGGATGCTGCTGCCTTGGACTGATCAATGCTGGATTGCCAAGGGGCGGGACCTGCCTGGACTGCCGCCTGACCTGCTGCCTCGCCGGCGTTTGCAATACCCCTGACAACGCCGGCGATCACTCCCGTAGATGCTCTGGCGTCATACCTGCTGCCGGGGAGGCTGAGGCGCTCGCTGGAGGGCCTGCCCCGCTCGGGTTGGTCTCTGCGTCTTCACCCATGCCGTGGAAGCCACGCCACTCGGGTTCCGGACGAGCCCGCGCTGGCGCGTCGAGGAAACGCAAGACGCCCGGCGCCCCACTCGGCTCTCCGCTGGCCATCCAGCGGGGAACCCCGCTCCGCTACCAGCTGCGGCAGCCACTTCGATGGTTTTCTCCCCCGATGGTTTTCAAACTTCAGCCCCGATGGTTTCGCCAGCTACTGGCTCTCTCCTCCCCGATGGTTTTTCAAACTTCAGCCACAGTGGCAACAAAGCGGTAAACCACATGGCTGAGTCTACAAATCGAACCCCGGAGCACGGTTACAGGAGGAAACGGGAAGGGCAGGGGAAGGGGGGAGGGGAGGGGAGGGGAGGAGAGAAGGGGAGGAGAGAAGGGCAGGGGAGGAGAGGAGGAGGGAGGGGAGGAGAGAAGGGCAAGGGGAGACCAGGGGGGAAAGGAGACCAGGGAGACAAGGGTAAGGGACTGACCAGGGGGGAGGGGAGGAGAGAAGGGCAAGAGGAGAAGCGCACTCCCGACCCCGCCAGAGGCGGACAAAAGACCCCAAGCAAAGCCTCGGACCCATCCGCAAAAAAACAAAAGGGGGCGTCGTCGCCGTCGCCGTCGCCGTCGCCGTCGCAACCGTCGTCGTCGTCGCCGTCGCCGTCGTCGTCGTCGTCGTCGTCGTCGTCGTCGTCGTCGTCGTCGTCGTCGTCGCCGTCGCCGTCGTCGTCGTCGTCGTCGTCGTCGTCGTCGTCGTCGTCGTCGTCGTCGTCGTCGTCGTCGTCGTCGCCGCGCGCCGTGCCGCGGCCATGGCAGGCCGGCGCAGAGCCTTCCACGAGGGCAAACCTGGCGACGGCCAGCCAAGAGCGACCACGGAACGCGCAGAGGGAGGGGGGGGGAGGAGGGGGCGCAGAGTGGCGCGGCGGGCCGAAGCGCCGCAGGCAAAATGCGCTGGCCCAGCGGACCAGAGGCGTGCTAAGATCTCATGTAACTGCTCGGCAATAGTCGGGGATGGACAGACCCCCCTTTAGTAAAACGTGGTTTAGTGAAAACGACAGGAGGCCCAAACCTGGCGGGCGCAAGCCTGGAAAATAACGGCCACGGCGCCTTCTCGAGAACCGAAAACGGACAATTCACTAATCGACGTGTCACTGTTGGGGGTTCTGTCCACCCCCGAAATAGTTCCTTTACTTCGCGCGCGCGGGGCGGCCCCTGGGGGCCCCCGGGCGAAAGGTGCCCCAGCAGGTCCCGGGAGACTCGGATCAGAGATGGCCTTCCTCCCATGGGCGCCGCCCTCGACGCCGCCCAGAGAGAGCCCCTCGAGACGGTACAAGAGAGCTCCGAGATGCCACGCGATCGCCCCCAGACGCCCCAGATGGCCCCAGACGGCCCAAGAGGCCTCCAATAGCATTTTCAAGAGGGCTCCAAGAGGCAAAATCCATATTTTGTTTTCCCGAGGTATTGGAAAATGTGTGGTGTTTCTACCTGTTCGGCTCCCCGACACCTTAAGACGGCCCGAGAGGCCCCCCAAGACGGCCCCAAGAGGGCCCCAAGAGGCCCCCAAGAGGGCCCCAAGACGGCCCAGCTGCAGCGCATAGCGCGAAGGCACAAGAACTGCACTGGCGGGGCGCGCGTTGAAACCTGGCGCCAAATCTGCACTGGCCGCCTCCTGCGCGGAGACCGGGCCGCCGCTGCCGCCGCGGTGCACAGCGTGTTTTTTTGTCTGTTTTTCCTTCGCGTGCCTCATCTGGGCGCTGCTGGGTTCGCTGGGGCGCGCGTCCTGCCAGGCCCATCGACACAGATACAGAACTGTCGACGACGCGGGCAACCATGATGGGCCTGTTTTCCACCACCACCACCATAAGTTGGAGTGGGGAAGGAGATGGAGGAGGAGGAGGAGGAGGAAGAAGAGGGTGAGGAGGACCCCCTCCCCCCACAACTTATGGTGGTGGTGGTGGAAAACAAGCCCATCAAACCATGCTGAGATGAGGCTCGAGGACTCCGCAAACTCATCTGCTGGAGACAGAGCACGAGGAGAGGTCTCGCGGCCAGCCGCGGCGGGACGGGCCTCCTGCGTCCCGCGGCAGACGGCGCGGACTCGCGCGCAGGGCTGGCCGACCCGCTCCACGCGGCAATAGCCGCCCCCTCCTCCTCCTCCTCCTCCTCCCCTCCTCCTCCTCCTCCTCCTCCTCCTCCTCCTCCTCCTCCTCCTCCTCCTCCTCCTCCTCCTCCTCCTCACACCTGGATTTAGCATGGGCCCAGCTGGCAGAAGAAAATAGCGGTGCAATTTCGGGTTGTGGGCGTCGTCGCCCGGGCACTCGTTCGCCATCGCCACGCAGGATCCAGGCCGCTGCGTCAGGAAGGCCGCGCCCACCTGGAGCTTCCCGTTCGGCGGGAAGTCGCTCAGGATGGCGCCGGACAGGCCGCCGAGCCCCAGCCCCTGCAGCTGGGCGGGAAGGAAAATCACGACATCCTGCCAGATAACAACTGGGGCCATCAACGATCGCGTTGGCCCCGATCTCGTTCCAGCCCCGCCACTCCCACGCAGCGTCGCCAAGCTGGCGCCGTAGCGCTTCCAGCATCCGCGATTCTGAAGGTACCTGGGCGCGACAGGATTGTCTACCCAGCAGGCGACCCAATCCGCGGGATTGGCAACGGCAAACAGCAGGCCCGCATCGACAGTGTTCGCCTGTCCCCACTCGCGCACGGCGTCCTAGCCAGAGTAGTCGATCACGCCTGGCGCAGGGCAGTTGCAGACGTCGGATTTGTCCACGACGTCACCCACCAGTCGCCGGTGACCTTGTTCTCCCCGTCGAAGTGGCAGCTGCGACAGCTGTTGGAGCTGGCGCCGACGGCGCTGCCATCGATGGTCACGGCACCGTCGCCCGAGACGCACGCACCCGGGCAATTCCAGCGCGAGCCCTCCCAGAAGCAGCGGCCGTAAACGGGCCCTGTCTGCCCAGCCTGGACCGCGTCGCACGCGTTGGCGTCGTGCGGGTAGTAGGTGTTCAAGACGACGTCGCCCCACTTGTCGTCGTCCACGGCGTAGGCCACGTGAGGCCTGCCCATGTCCCCAGCCATGTGCAGCTGGCTCGACGGTTAGATGTCGTTGCGCCAAAGGGTGGCTGGCTTCGGCCCGCCGCCCACGATGAAGTCCGGGGTGCGAACCACGACGCCTCTGTCGGCGTTGCCCAGGTTGTCGTTGAGCCGGCCCGTGACGTCTATCTGCATGCTCCAGCCCGCCCGCAACCCGCCCGGCAGGGTGCTGTTCGGCAAGGCGCAGGGCACACCGCGCACCCCTCCCGCCTCGGCCGATCCGGCGGCCACCAGTGAGCCCGCGAGCAGCGCGCGCATCGCCGCCATCGGACGGCGCGCGGGACCTCTCGAGGGCCCTAGGACTGGCGCAGGGGCCCAGAGGAAGTGCTGACCTCGAGCGAATTTGGCTTGAGCCAGCGGGCTTGAGCCAAGTCACGGACACGCCAAACACGTGCAGGGGGCAGGGAGAGGAAAGGGAGGGGGCAGGGGGAGGAGGGGGAAAGGGAGAGTAGTGGATGTCGAATCAATTACATGTCCACTGCCCCTCTCGCATTCGCTCGGACGTCCTCCATTCCCCGTGCGTTTCGCTGCTTCGTGCATGTATTTTTTTCGCGCGATGACCCACGAGGCTCCTCGATGGCCCTCGCCGAAGAAAAAATGCACACGTCCGAGCGATGCCAAGCCCTGGCTAGGCCCGTCCGGGGCCGAGGAGCTCTGCAGAAGAAAGACGCCATCATGGCTTGGCCAGGGAGACGTGCCCGCCGCTCCTGGGCCAAGGATGGGTCTGCCCAGGGGCAGCGGATGCAGGCGCATCTCGTCGGGGTGTCGCACGATGCCGTGAGGGGCCACAGTGCGTGAGCACGCCATGAGATCAAGGGTGCGCCGAGTCGTCGGGCGGCCACGAGTGAGCGCTCGCTTCTGAACGCCGCGCAAGGTGAACAAGAAGACCTCTTCCGTTATTGGAGAAATCAGAAAAATCAAAAACCTAATATCTGGGAGGTCCGAGAGGATTTCTTGGCTCGGCGCTGGACCCTCCTCTCCAGCGCGCGGAGCGCGCCAGGGGCCCCAACTCTAATCCATGAAATCCGCGCGGACCTCAGAGAACTCATGCGTGTAAGTATGCAGCTGTTAGTTCTTCCACTTACCGAGGCCGCCCGCACATCGTTTCGAGATCCTTCGATCCGCGATCTCGGCGGCGCGCACAGGCGGGGGGGCAACGAGAGTGGGGCGGCCCTTCAAAGGAGGCGTGGAAGCTTCCAAGAAGGCAGGTGGTCGTAGAAACCCTCCCAGCTGCTGAGAAGCTCTCTTAGAAGCAGTCGGGCGCTTCTAAGGTCCCCCGAGTGGCCCCTCCTTCTATGGAGGCCTCCCTAATGGGGTCCGAGAAATGGGCGCTGATCCGACGATCGCGACGCAGTGCTAATGCACTAGCGACAAGGCGCGATCCTTCGACACCCCACTTTTTCCGGCCCCATTAGGAGACCTGGATTATGAGAACCCTCCCGCCTTCTAACAACAGGAACTTCGAATCCGCAAATCGGATTGAATCGGAATGCACAACAGATCGGGCTGGGTCGGTACGGAATCGAGATCGAATCGGATCGGCTGCGCCAGGATGCACAACAACGCCATGCAAGCATCGGGCCGCATCGGGTCGCCAGAAAAACGAAATCCAAGCGGATCGAATTGGCTGAAATCGGATCGATCGGATATAGAAAAAGGGCCCCAGTTCTTCCGACCAAAGCCGCGGAAAGAACCGTCCCCGCACCCCTGGGGTCCATCTGGTGCAGTTGTTCGCCGCGGATCCGCTTCTGGTGGTCCCGGTGCCCGAGACGCGGCCCCCGGAGGCCCCGCCAAGGGCACCGCAAAAAAAAACGTCCCGAACCCAACACCTCGAAGCTCGCGCCCCCGCTTCCTGCTGGCCACCCCCATCGCGCCACTCCCAGACGAGGGTTCCCACTACTCGCAAAATAACGACTCGCAAATGGCCCGGATCCACCGCGGTGGAATGACGATCCATCACATAGAGGAGGACATGGACTTGTTCTGGCGTTTGCGAGTAGGCACTTTGCGAGTAGTGGAAGGCGCTCGGTGAACCCCCATCGTGCCACCCCATCGCGCCCCCCCCGCTGTGAGCGCCGCCAGCGACCCTCGAACCTCACAAACCGAGGCGGCGCGCTGCAGCGTCTCCCGCGGCCTCTCCTCGCGCGGTTTGGGGACGGCGCGTCGCGACGACCGCCGACCGCGGCAAGCGCGACGACGACGACGAGGACGACGAAGACGGCCGACGACGACAAAGACGACGCGGGAAGCTCAGCTGGCCTGCCTCTGCAGGCGTGTTCAACCACCCCCCCATCCGTACTGCCGCAGGTTAGGTCACTATCGCAGCGCACTGCTTATGAGGAGAGGGTCATATCCTGCGTGGCCCGCAGGTGTATTGGAGTCTTCGCAAGGCTGGGTTCCAACAGGTAAGATGGAGCTAACTGGACGCGGCCCCTATCAGCTAGCTTGCATAATAGGACGATGTATTAATGATAGAAACGATAGCCGCGAACCAGACTGGAAACCGAGAATCGGTCCTCGAACCGAACCGGCCGAACCAGACCGGCCCTCGAACCGAACCGGCAGAAGCGGACCGAACCGGCCAAACCGAACCGGCCAAACAGAACTGGCACCGCCGAACCGAATCAGCCGAACCGAACTGGTCCCGCCGGCGAGCCCTGCAAGAGAGATCGACAAGCCGACTCCCGCCTCGGCAAGAAGGCCCCCAGCATCCCCCAGAACCTCCCAGCACCCCCAAGGACCCCCAGCACCCCCCAGAACCACCCAGGATCCCCCCAGCACCCCCCAGGATCCCCCAGGACCCCCCAGAGGCCCCCAGAGGACCCCAGAGCCCCCAGAGGCCCCTAGAGCCCCCGGGGCCCCCAGAGCCCCCAGAGCCCTCAGAGGCCCCAGAGCACCCAGAGCCGCCACCGCCCCAAGGACCAGAGCCCCCAAAGCCCCCAGAGCCCCCAGAGCCCCCAAAGGCTCCAGAGCCCCCAGAGCCCCCAGCCCCCAGGACCCCCAGGACCCCCAGGACCCCCCAGAGGCCCCCACAGGCCCCCAGGACCTCCCAAAGATCCCCGAGCTCCCAAAGCCCCCAGAGCCCCCTGAGCCCTTAGTGCCCTTAGACCCCCCAGAGCCCCCAGAGCCCCCAGAAGCCCCCAGAGGCCCCCAGAGCTCCCAGAGCCCCCAGAGCCCCCAGGACCCGTCAGATGCCCCCACTGACCCCCACAGGCCCCCAGGACCCCCCAGAGATCCCCGAGCCTCCAGAGGCCCCCCGAAGCCCCCAGCCCCAGAGCCCCAGAGCCCCCAGAGCCCCCAGAGCCCCCAGAGCCCCAGAGCCCCCAGAGCCCCCAGAAGCTCCAGAGGCTCCAGAAGCTCCAGAGACCCCAGAGCCCCCATGACCCTCAGGACCCCCTAGAGGCCCCCACGGGCCCTGTGATTTCTGGAGATTTCTGGAGGAGAACTCTAGAGAAGTGGGAGAGAAGTAGGAAAAGACAAGTAACTAACACGCGTGCGTGCAGCGCCGGCGCTTGGGCTCGAGCTGTGAAAGGTGCGCTCCTCCTCCCCACAGCAGCAGCAGCGGGGCGGCGGGAGCGATAGCGGTTTCGGCATAGCGACGGAGTTCGAGCTGGGACGAACCTCGACCACGAGACGATCGACGAGGGTGAGCCCCAGCGAGAACGAGGTTGGTAGCGGAGCTCGTGGTTGGCCCCACGACTCCTACGGCCATGGCTGACTACAACAGCGCTGTGGACCAGAAGATACCGGTGCTGAAGGGGGAGACGTTGAAGGATTTCACTCGCTACAAGCGAGCGGTTCAGGCGGCGGAGCTGAGCTGCGAGAGTAAGGAGCAGAAGCAGGCGCTCGCCCCAAAGCTGTGCCGCAACCTGCTGGGCGCGGACAACTCGATCAGTGTGCTGATCGAGCAGGCGAATCCGAAGGACTACACGACGGAAGAGGGCGCCCAGACGTTCCTGCGATGTCTCGAGGAGCAGCGCTTCGCCAAGAGCAGTTTTCGGGAGTTGCCAAAGGCTTTCGACGCGTTCTCCGACCAAATTCACTTCGAGAAGAAGGGCGAGGAGCCGATGGCAGCGTTTTGCACGGCGATGGAGGTGGCGAAGCGCAATCTAGAGGAAGCGGACCCGGACACGAAGATAAGCGCCAACGAGCTAGGGTACCACGCGCTGAAGAGGAGCGGACTGGACAGAGACGAGCGCAACTTAGTGATAGCACGAGCGGAGCAGACCTTCAACTTCCAGAAGATTAACACGACGCTGAAGAACCTCTTCCCACGCGGCGGAGGTCGGCGCCGGGATCGGCAGGGATTGCGCGCGAGCTGGCGCTGGGCGAACTACAACGACGGCGAGCGCGACCCTGAGGAGGACCCGCACGTCGAGAACGACGGGTACTGGGTCCAGGACGACGACGGGCACTGGCACGAGTGGGACGAAGAGCACGGCGTCTACGCGTCTGCGGAGGACGGCGACGACGGCAAGCACAGCAGCGGCCTGTTCTACATCGAGGACGACGCCGACATCTACCTCGCGGGCGAGGACGACGCGTACCAGCAGGCCCTCGTCACGCTGCGCGAGAGCAGGCTCAAGATGAACAAGATCAGGGCTGCTCGAGGCTTCTTCAAAGGACGAATCGAAGGGGTAGTGGACGAGAGCGCGGCGGCCGGTGGCAAGGCGGCTGGGAAAGGCGGCAAAGGTGGCAGGGGCAAGGACGGCGGCAAAGGCAAGTCCAAGGACAAGAGGTGCGCCAACTGCGGCAGGATGGACCACGCTACACCGGACTGCCCGACGCCACGACCTCCGAGGCCGACAAGCAAAGGCTCCAAGGGCCGCGGCAAGACCTCTAAGGCGCAGTCTCGTCCACGACGGCTGGGTTTCTGGGCGATGACCACGCCGGCGTGCGTCATGCCGGACATGTTCAACCAGAAAGACGCCCAGATCCAGGAGCTCGCGACGGAGAAGCTCCAGGAGCCAGACGAGCACGACATCATGATGATCAAGGCGGAGAGCGACCGATCCTACCGGACGTGCCAGAGGTGGACGTGATGATCTCGAGTGCGATCGCGCCGGCTACCCTGGTGGACAGCGGCGCCTCCGCGGAGGTGGCAGGGCGCGGCTGGCTGGAGAAGATCGCGGCGGAGCTCGCGAAGTACGGCCTGAGGCCCATCATCGTCGAGGCGAGCCAGAAGTTCAAGGGACTTGGCGGGACACGACGCGAGGCGAAGCAAAAGTGGATCATCCCGATCGGCATCGGCAAGAAGCACGTCCTGCAGGAGTACTTCGAGATTCCTGGCGACATGATCGGCTTGAAGAGCAAGATGAACCTGGCGGACTGGAAGACGAACCTCTACCTGCGCGAGGACGGCCAGTGGGCCGACTTCCAGGAGCTCGGGGTGCACGACAAGGAGCTCGTGAAGCTTCCAGGTGGCCACGCGGGCATCGACATCTTCGACTACGACCTGGAGTCGTACGAGGCGGAGCCCCTTTTCGAAAAGTTCCGCATCAACGTCAGGAACGTCGAGCCGGAGGTTTTCCTGGTCGCGGAGACGCTGCGGGAGTCCAAGCCAGACTTCAAGGTCAAGGACGACGCCGATCGGTGGGCCCAGGAGGCCATGAAGAACGGCAACAAGGGGATCTTCAAGGAGGGCACGCTCAAGCGGATCGACAAGCTCATGAAGGAGTATGCGGTCATTTCAGACGTGCTGCGCGACAACAACTAGACGTTCCTCTGGGAGTTGTTCGCGAAGGAGGCGCGTTTTACTCATTCGAGGGGTGGTCACGCGAATGCGACCCCCTCGGACTTGTCAGTTGGCGTGAACTTTAACGACACTCAGACGCGATCAGATTTCCTGTTTCTGATCAGGACCTTCAAGCCCTGGATGGTTTCGGTCGCATTCCCGCGTACCGCCCACACGAATATGCAAGAGTTACAGCGTGCTCAGGGCATGGGCGACCGGGTGGACGACCTTTCTCCAGGAGCATCGGCCGCTGATCGACTTCTCAGCGGATGTGCTTAAGCTCCAGGCTGAAGGACGACGGATCGGCATCGGCGAGAACCCCCTCACCAGCCGGGCGTGGCAGGAGGCTCCGATCGTGGACCTGCTGAGCTGACACGGGAACAAGCCGCCACTCTACGAGACGGTCACGCTGCACCAGTGCATGCACGGGCTCGTGGACAACTACGGCGACTCGATTCGCAAGCCGACGCGCATGATGGTGCCCAACGGTTCGTGCTTTCCTGGGTGGCTCGAGCGCGGGTGCGACGGGAGCCACAAGCACGCCGACATGGTCGGGCGGAGCTCGGCGCTGGCGCAAGCGGGCGCCTGGCCGGACGACCTGGGGCAAGGCTCTGGCGGGTGCTGGTACGCACGAGCTGACACGACGCACCAGCCCGAAGGAGATGGGCATCGGGAGCGGCGCGGCGAGGTCCCCGAGCAAGCAGATCGTGAACGCAGTGGCGAAGGCGTTCAAGCTGAGGAAAGACCTGATCGACGTGCGCGCACGGACGGGCGACGAGGAGGTTCCGCCCCCTCGCGGGGCAGCGCGGCGCATCTGCGCGATGTACTCCAGCGAGGGCGTACTGGCAGACTACAGCGACGCCTACGCGGGCGACCCGGGCTTCGCGACGATCAAGCTGGCCAAGCGGTTCCCCACTGACACGGCGGTCGCGGCCTACGTGAAGGAGCCGAAGGTGCAGACGTCCTTCCCTGCGACGGTGCACATCTACGGGAGCCAGCCCACGGCCTTTACTCCAGACGATCGCGAAGCGGACGAGGCACACCGAGACCTACAACACAAGGGCGAGGGCTTCGGCGACAAGCCTTCGGACATCACCACGGCCAAGTGGGGCGCTCTCAAGAAGCTCCTCCTTAACCTGATCCGCCCTTCGGCTCACGCACTGAAGCGGCGCCTGAAGTCCTACGGGCCTCGCAGCAAGTGCTGGACGCGGTGGACAAGCTGGACTGCGTCGTGTGCAAAGAGCTTGGCAGGCCCACTGCGGTGAGGAGCTCGAACCTGAAGCTCTCGACTCGGGCTTCCGGGTCATCATCCGTACAACAGCGGCGAGGTCCATCACCGGCGACGAGAGCCTGCGATGCTTTTCGCAAGGCTGGCTATCGTGGGCTGGATCGCCCAAGGTGCTGTATTACGACGCAGCCAAGGGCCACATCACGAAGCGGTTCGCGGAGATCGGCGAGAGGTACACAATCCTGATGAGGCCGGACCCAGCAGAGGCGCCTCAGCTCAAGGGTCGAGTGGAGCGCGCGATCGACTTCTTCAAAGACCACTTCCAGCGCTTGAACCGCGACGTGCAGCTCACCAAGAACGACGATCCGCATGCGTGGACATCGGTCATCGCGAGTACGCGCAACAACCACAATCGGCGGAACGGCTTCACTCCCTACCAGTACGTGCTGGGCTGGTCGCCTGGCATTCCGGCTTCACTTATCGAGGCGATGGAGGGCGACCAGATGCAGCTGGCATCACAGAGCGCGGCTCTCCTCGAGGAGGACCCGAGGAGGGCAGAGCAGATACGCGCAGCGGCGAACCGGGCGTTCTTCGAGCTGCACAGCGACAACGCCGTCAGGAGGGCCATGGCTGGCAGAGTCCGCCCGCCGCGCGGGCCGTTCGTGCCGGGACAGCTGGCGTTCTACTGGCGCGAGGTGAAGCACGTGAAGTCGAAGAGGCTCCAGGGCGAGCACGGCCGGCGTAGACCAGCGATCGCGTTGGCGACCGAAGGCCACACGAGGCTGCACCTCAGCTACCGCGGCGCGCCGGTGCTCGCGACGCCAGAGCAGGCGCGACACGCCTCCCGGAGCGAGGCGGAGATGGTGGAGAACGAGGACCTGGTCAGGCAGTTCTCTCACGTGCGCGGGGGACCTACTCTCCAGAAGGGGTTCATCGACGAGCGTGGATCTGGGCCAGACGGGAGCGACAATACGGGCGTGCGCCGCGACAGGGACGAGAAGGACTCGGACCACGAGGACGGCGCGGTCGACACGCCAGCGGCTAAGGCGCCGCGCGCAGAGCCGGCCCCACCGCCGCCACGGCCGGCGGTCGAGGCGACGCCGAAGAAGGAGCACGAGAGGAGGATGTACCTGCACCTGGAGACCTACCTGAAGTACAACCACAACCAGGAGGAGGACCAGCTCCTCCAGATCAAGCTACAGGCCCACCTGCTGAGGCAGCTGGGCAGGGGGGCACTCCATGGACCTGGGCGCGGCGGCTGCGCCAGGCACTTCGCATCAACAGCAACAGCAGCCAGATCGAGCTGAGCAACCAGAACTTGCACCACGACTCAGCTTCAAGCGAACACTTCCCGACTATCAGGAGGCATATCGCGAACGTCTACGACTACGAAGCTCTTAAGGGCAGCTCCATGCGCCCCCCGAAGGTACCGGACGACCCGATGGATCAGGAGGCACTCCTCGTCAAGATCAGGAACCGCCAGAGGGACGCGTCTCTGGCCAGGAGGACCGACACGACGAAGGAGCAGGTCACTCCCAAGAAGAGTCGGGAGATCCGCAGCATCCCATCGGAGTGGAAGGCGGCTTTCGGCGCGAGCGACCTGGAGGAGTGGCGCCAGTGGGTCGAGTACGACGCAGCGGATTGGCCGACCGAGGAGGAGCTCGCGGGGGTGGACAAGACGGCGATCCTGCCCACGAGGCGTGCTCGCACGGGCAGGAACGAGGCGACGAGCGGCAACCTGTCGGACGAGCAGCACCCGCTCAGGGCGAAGTCCCGGAACATCGCCCCGGGCTGCAAGGACGAGCAGCTGCTCGCGGGCGAGCTGCAGACCAACGCCCCCGATCTGACGGACACGGCCACGGCGGCGATCCTGCAGGAGGCGGCCAGCCAGCCAGTCGGGCTGGAGGCTCGAACAGGGCGACGTCGACTCGGCAGTCCTGAACGGGAAGTATCTCGACAGCTCTCGACGCGTGCACTTCCGTGCGCCGAAGGGCGGCCCACCGGCTGTACCGGAGATGGGCTGGCCAGCCGTTCCAGAAGGGACGGTGCTGAGGGCGAAGAAAGGGATCTACGGGCTGAATGATGCGCCTCTGGGTACGAGGAACACCGCGACACCACACTGTCTCCCCCAGGGGCGTCGAGATCTTCCACGACGAGAATGAGAAGCTGATCGGCCTGATCGGGACGCATGTGGACGACGATTTGGTAGCGGGCTGGCCCGCGTTCTTCGCTAACCAGGTGGCCAAGCTGAGGAAGATGCACTGCTGCGGCAAGTGGCAGACGGCGAAGACAGGCTTTCACCGCTGCGGGCGGCTCCTCAAGCAGAACGAAGATCAACATGGACGACGCGATCGTGGTGGCAGTTGGAGACTCTAGCCATGGCAACGTGGGCAAGACGAAGACTGCGAGTCAGGCGGGCCTGGTCATGTTGCTCGCAGACAACAAGGGCGATCAGTTCCTTCACGGGAGGCCGGCCAAGGTCACTCCCATGCTATGGCGATCGCACCGCATCAAGCGGGTGGTGCGCAGTACCCTGGCGGCCGAGACCATGGCGGCGCTGGAGGCGTTCGAGAGTGGCGACATGCTGGTGGAGCTGCACTACGGGCTAGGCTACCGGACCCACATGGACGACGTGAAGGCGATCAAGATGGTGGAGGTCACGGAATGTAAGTCGCTCTACGACCTGCTCCAGAAGCGAGGGACAGTACCCTCCGAGAAGCGGCTGCTGATAGACATCGAGTCGCTCAGGAACGATCTGGAGTTCAACGACGTGGTGAGCAAGTGGGTGAGCACGAAGCAGATGCTCGCCGACTGCCTCACCAAGCACGACGTGCGCTCTGGCGACTACAGGAGGTACGTGCTCCAGACCGGCGAGTACCGGCTGACGGAGGATCTCATGGCGGACCAGATCATAGCCAAGCAGAGGATGGAGCTTAAGGGACGCAGGGGTGAATACTACCGCTCGAAGTATCCCAAGAGGCAGCGACCTGATGACCAGCTCTTTGTTCACGAGGGCTACACCTACTTCGAGGACTGCATCGCGGATGTGAGGTACAACGCGCGCGCGGTTCAACCTGCTCCGAAGCCCTACCTCCGTTGGCGGATGATGCTCGGACAGCGCGAGGATGACATCTACTACGAGAAGCTCGAGGACATGGTCGATTGGTCTGGCCTGGACCAGGTGGCGAAGCGTCGGGGGATCCCGACCCAGGTGCGGAAACTGCTGACGATCTACGCACCGACCAAGGCGGCCCTCGAGCGCTACGAGAAGGGCTTCACGGAGAAGCACACCATCAAGAAGCTGAAGGTGACGGACGAGGATGACCCCCAGAAGGAGCCAGATGTCACTGAGGAGCTTGGTGCGCACGTGGACTCGGACGAGAAGCTGAAGTTGGACGGCACCGACGTCGCGGAGATCTACATGATGGACGCTGCGGGTGCCGAGTCTGAGGAGATCAAGTCAGGCGCCGCCGCGGCTGCGACGGTGGTGGTGTGCGCTCTGTGCCGGATGACGCTGGACCAGTGCGAGCGCGGGCTGAGGACCCGCAAGAAGCCACATCGAGCGTCTACTTCTACACGTTCTGACGAGCTACCTGCTGTACCTGATGACGAGGATGACGTCGAGGAAGCAGGGGCATGGCAGAAGATACCGCAACAGCGCAAGGAGTCCACTACACCGACAAAGACGGAGATGCTGAAGGCTCGCGCGCTACACGATAGGACCGGACACGCATAGTACGAGAAGATCGCGGACGAGTTTGGCGACGTGATAGAGGACGGCGTCCTGGAGGCGTACGAGCTGGTGGTCAAGAATTGCGACGAGTGCCGTCGGTGAAAAAAGACCTACGCCTCGGTGCAGCGCGGAGTCAATGTCAGAGAGCTCGAGATGAACGAGTCCACGAGCAAGACCAAGGGCAAGAGCAAGGGGAAGCAATTTGCCAAAGATCGCTTGGGCGACTGCGAGCATACCGTGACGACGACACAGGGTAGCAACCAGTACAAGGATAAGCTGAAGTGTTTGCAGTGTGGCATGCTGCTAGTGGACAAAGACACGCCGTGGTGGAGACAGGAGAAAGAGTATCGCGAGATGGAGAAGACCTTGCGCACCAGCATGGAGAAGGAGATCAAAGCCGAGATGAAGGCCATTCGCCTCCGTGACATAGACGACAAGATGACGAAGGAGGCCGGAGAGTCCAGTAAAGGAGCGAGCTCGGCAGATGCGTGATATACCACCACGGCGGGGACGACTACAACGCCATTTTGGCGATCAGCACAGGTGCGACGTTGTTTGCGACGACGCCTGCCTTTTGCTGTTGTACTGAGGGCTGTGCCCAGCGCCCGCCTGCCGCGAGCCACACTTAGTTAGAGAAAGTAGTATGAGTGTGACTTCTGGAGATTTCTGGAGGAGAACTCTAGAGAAACAAGAGAGAAGTAGGAAGAGACAAGTAACTGACACGCGTGCGTGCAGCGCCGGCGCTTGGGCTCGAGCTGTGAAAGGTGCGCTCCTCCTCCCCTCAGCAGCAGCAGCGGGGCGGCGGGAGCGATAGCGGTTTCGGCATAGCGACGGAGTTCGAGCTGGGACGAACCTCGACCACGAGACGATCGACGACGAGGATGCTCCAGCGAGAACGAGGGGCCCCCAGGACCCCCCAGAGACCCCCCGAGCCCCCAGAGGCCCCCAGAGGCCCCCAGAGCCCCCAGAGCCTCCAGAGCTCCCAGAGCCCCCAGAACCCCGAGAGCCCCCAGAGGCCCCCAGAGCCCCCAGAGCCCCCCGAGGCCCCAGAGCCCCCAGAGCCCCCAGAGCCCCCAGCGCTCCCAGAGCCCCCAGGACCCCAAGAACCCCCCAGAGGCCCCCACAGGCCCCCACGACCCTCCAGAGACCCCCGAGCCCCCAGAGGCCCCCAGGGCTGCCAGCGGCTCCAGAGCCCCCAGAGCTCCCAGAGACCCCAGAGCCCCCAAAGCCCCCAGAAGCCCGCAGAACCCTCCGAGCCCCCCGGGGCCCCCACAGGCCCCCAGAGCCCCCCAGAGGCCCCCAAAGCCCCCGGAGTTCCCGGAGCCCCCAAAGGTCCCCGGACCCCCCAGGGCCCCCAGAGCCCCCACAGCTTCCAGACCGCCCAGAACCCCCAGAGCCCCCAGAGCCCGCAGAGCCCCCGGAAGCCCCCAGAGGCCCCCAGAGCCCCCAGAGCCCCCAAAGCCCCCAGAGCCCCCAGAGCCCCCAGGACCACCAGAGCCCCCAGAGGCCCCCAGAGGCCCCTGGAGCCGCCAGAGGCCCCAGAGGCCGAACCAAACCCCCCTGGCCGAACCGGACCGGCCGAACCGAACCGGCCGAACCCAACCGGATGAACCGAACCGGACGGCGATCTGAATCGGACCGGCCGAACCGACACGAAAGCGCGCCGAACAGGCCCGAACCGAACCGAACCGCGGCCATCATAAGAACGAATGGTAAAAACAAGACGAGGAGGAGGCTGAAAAGGAAGAGCAGGAGAGTCCGCCGCCACCGCCGCCGCCGCCACCAACGACGACGACGACGACGACGACGACGACGACGACGACGACGACGACGACGGCGGAGGACGACGACGACGACGACGACGACGACGACGACGACGACGACGACGACGACGACGACGACGACGACGACGACGACGACGACGACGACTTCGGCGACGACGACGACGGAGGACGACTACGACGACGGAAGACGATGTCGACGATGACGACGACGACGACGACGACGACGACGACGACGACGACGACGACGGACGGACGACGACGACGACGACGACGACGACGACGACGACGACGACGACGACGACGACGACGACGACGACGACGACGACGACGACTTCGGCGACGACGACGACGGAGGACGACTACGACGACGGAAGACGATGTCGACGATGACGACGACGACGACGACGACGACGACGACGACGACGACGACGACGACGACGGCGACGGCGACGTCGACGACGACGACGACGACGACGACTGCGGCGCCGACGACGAACAGTTCACGAGCCGACGACGTGCCGACGGCGAGCGGACCGACGACGAACCGACGACGACGGCGAGGGCCAGCCCTCCTTGAGGCCCTCCAGCAGCTCAGCGAGGCCGCCCGAAGGCAGCCCGTCGAGGAGGCCTTCCCGGAGGCTTCCTTGAGGCAGCTCGCCGGGGGCCTGCGGCTCTGCTTCGTCGCCGTCGGCTCGTCATCGTCGGGGCAAGCGGCGACGGGGCGGACGGCGACAGCGACGACGCAGCACGCGACGCACACGGCGCACACGACGACAACGAAGACGACGACGACGACGACGACGACGACGATCTTGACGAAGCACACGCAATAGACGACGACGACGTCATCGACGACGACCGTGCAGCTGCCGACGCCGTCGACGTCGCCGCCAGGGCACCGCCGCCGCCGGGTTGAAGCAGGCGCTTGGAATGTGTTTGGATTGAACTGTTGCGAAGCTTGCGCCGCTGAAGACCTTTGACGTGTGGAACCTGGCTGTCGACAATACTTGTAAGCGTTTGAAAATTTTCAGGCCTGCGTCCGAGGATCGACCAAGGAAAATCGATCCTCGATCGAAGATCCGACATAATTCCCCTCGGGGGACACCGCGCCGGTAAATGGCGCTGACGTTTTGGCACGGCGGGCAGGACGGTCAGGTTCGTGGCGTAGGGCGACCCCACGGTGCATCCCGCACGCCGACCTGACCCAGCTGCCTGGCCGCCCGCGCTGCACCACAACCCCCACGCAAAGCCCCCCCAAAGAAAACCGAAAGGCCAAATGGCGAATAGGGCGGGGGAAGAAAACCCTGCAGGCGCATGGGCCCCCGCGGGGGCCTGCCACGGGGTGCATTACCACGGCCGCAAGCCCACGGGCCCCCTCAGGGGCCGCCTGCCCCTGGCCCCCGCGGGCCCCTGGGCCCCCGCAGGGGGCCGCCTGCCCTGCGGCCGTCACCTGCTATCCCGCCACGGACCTGGGTGGACGGCGGGCGCGGGCTGCCGCCGAGAGGCATGGCGGCCCACCCGAGACTCGAATCCAACGGACGAGGGACAGCATCGACGACGAGCAGCGGCGCGGCACGCAAGAGCGCATGGCGCGGAGGTGCGAAGGAGCGATTGAGTGACAGAGGCATGAAGGTAGCCGAAGGCGGGGCGGCACCAAGAATTTGCACGCCTGCCAAACCGCTGATGCACAGGATTTATGAATTTTCTCGGCGCAGCGCCGCGCTGGCACAGGGCGCAGACGCCTTGGCGCGGCGAACAGGGCGGTCGGGCCCACGGCGCAGGGCGACCCCGAGGCGCACCCCCCACGCCGACCCATTGCACGCGCAGCCGCAGCACGCCGTGCCAGCCACCCCCCCCTTAGCCTCGCACACCGCATCCCAACGCATGCGTCGTGCGCGCGGCACCGCTGAGGCCCTCTCGCGCAAAGTCGGAGCTGCCCGACACCCTTAATTAGTGCTCCTCCCCTTTGGTAGTGTCCGAGTGCCCGATAGCTTCTTCCGCTGCCATCGCCTCGTTCATGACCCTGGCCGACGCGCGCGCCCAGGCTGCCACGCTGCGCCACCCGCCCCGCGCGGGCACGGCCGCAGGGCCCTGCGACCTGAGACCTTCATCGGCCCTGCCCCGGCGAAATGCGCGGGCCCACCACTCGGCGGCGCGCGGCGGTGCCAGCGCCGCGCTTCAACGGCGACGGCGCATCCGCACGCGTCACGCCCGGGGAAACAAGCGACCCGGCGCGCGACGCCCCGCGGCGCAGGACACAGACCCCGCAGAGGCGCCGCCCCTGGACGCCGCGCACACAGACACGCGCACACACACGCACACACGCGCACACACACACTAACTTGCGCCACAATTGCTCGGGCCCCCATCCGGCACTTGCGCAGAGCCAATGCAACGCAAGTGCCCCGCTTGCCGGCTTGCGGCCCCAAGCGGGGCGAGACGGCACGGGCCCCTGGCCCGCGGCCGTCGCGGACGCCTCCTAGAATGTCGAAGCCGCCGAAATGCCGCCGCCATTAAAGCCGACGACTTCCGCCCCGACCCTCGGGCAGAACAGCCAAGTGCACAGGAAGCTCTACCGAGGGCGCCACGGCCACCCCCGTTCGCTCGCGCCCGCCTGGCCACACGAATGGAGTCGGCCACGTCCTCGCGCCCGGCGCCGCGCAGGGCCCAAGCCGCCAGCTCGCGCGCCTGCCCCGCGCTTGCCCGGCCACGACATCGCCAGCCCCCGCCACCCCCCAATCTATATTCAGCGACCCCTTTGCGACGCCACTCGCGGAGCCCAGTGCCCCCGCGGGGGCGCGGAGGAGGCGCTGCACCGACTGGACCTTGAAGCACGCAGGGGCGACCTCGCCGCTGACCAACGCGCGGCAATCAACGCTCTCAAAGAGGAAAACAAAGCAGGCAGTAAGACACTTGAACATGAACTGTCTTGCGCCCTCCTCGTAAAAGGCCGCGCATTCGCTCGTAGCGCGATGTAAATTTCGCAGTCTTGGGGGGCGAATCACTTCCAGGGCATCGCGGAGGGCGCGAGAGAGGCTGGAGTGCGCCCGCTACTGGGCGCGGCACAGCGCGAGAGGAAAACAATACGCCCTCTGGAGAGCTCTCTGTGAAACAAACGCCAGCATTGAACAAATCACGACGTGGGAGATCGAGGTAGGAGAAGGTGCTGACACGCACGGGGCTCAGAAAGCGGTCGATCGCATCTCTGCCCCTCGGACAAATAGGAACTTCGGGAAGAGGTCAAGTCCGCCCCCCTCTTCTTGCCCCTGTCCCTGCCCCTCCTTCTGCTGCTTCTGCCCCCCCCCCACCCCCCACCCCCCACACGCACACCCCAGCGAGGCCGATCGGCCCCGCGTGCCCCGGGAGGCCGGTGGGCCCCATGAACCCGACGAGGCAGGATAGCCCCGCGAGCATTGCAGGCTGCGCTCTGCATGCCCCCTGGGCTGCTTGAAGCCCGCGCGAGAAGCCGACGGGCCCTATCTTTCCCACGAGGTCGATCGCACGCAAGAGTTCCGCGAGCCCTAGGAGCCCGATGGGCTGCATGGGCCCCATGGCCCCAGGACCCTCATGCCGGTGAGCCCTGCGAGCCCCGCAAAGCCCATTACCCGCGTCTGCCATGACGGGCACAATGCGACCGATGGGCCCTGCGAGCCTCATGAAGCCGATGGCCACTATGAGCCCAAATAAACAGACTGGCTCTATCAGCCCGATGAAGCCGATCGGCCTGATGAGCCCGATGGGCCCTGCGAGCCCTATGAAGCCTGGCCCCATCATGAGGCCAATGCGGCATGGGCAGCACACCCTGGGAGGCCGATGGGCCATCAGAATCCTGCGGGGCCTCTTTGTCGAGCGAGCCACATAAGGCCGACTGGCCGCGCGAGCCCTACGAGGCATTGCTCCTCACGACACTCACGCCACGTTCGCGCGCGCCCAAATGGGGCCAATGGGCCCAAAGAGCCCCGTGAGGCCGATCGGCCGTGCAAGACTTATGAGATCCACGAAAAAGACGGGCCGCTGGGACCTCATGAGCCCCATTCGCCCCACGAGCCTCATAGGCACTATGGTCGTCACCGGCCATGTTCGCCGCAGGACGCCCGTGAACCGCGCTCGCCCCCGCGGGCCCCGTGGGCCCCGTGGGCCCCGCGCGCACATGAGCAGCGGGGCCCCTCTACGCTCGTTGGCGGCGTGGATGCGAGATCGGTCGATCGCAGGGCAGGAAGGGGAGAAACCGGAAGAAGGCGCGGGGGGGGGGGGGGAAGTCGAACGCGCGGATTCAGGCGAAGCCCTGAACTGACAGAGAGGCTTCCTTTATCGCACCACGCGCGCAGACCGCGCGCACAGTCCTGTCCGGCTGGCCGCCTCGAGCCGGGCGGCCGCGACGGGCGGCGCACGGCAGGGCGGGTCAGAGGAGAGACGACCGACCTGTTCTTCAACTCTGGCACCTTCTCCACAGCACAGACGCCAGTCAAGCTGAGGTTGCCCACGGCACCATATCATACCCTCTTCGATGCATCTCAACAGAATCACCTAGCACACAGACACCATTCAAGACACGCAAGGCATTGAACCACCACCAGCCAGACACAGTTCAAACACCTTAGATCCTCTCGAGCCGCACGTGACAAATTCCGGACACCTGTGCCGACGAAATGTTCCTGAACGCGCAACACTCTCATCATTTTCTGACCGGCCAAGAGTGTATCTGATCTGATATCTGCATCTTCCAGTAACCTCAGCCACATGCTTCCACTATCTCTGTCCTTGCAATCGATCCATTCGTAAAAGCATCACATAGAATATCTCGCGTGTCGCATCTCAACAAACAAGTCACTGCACCGCAGTCCAAACAATCTCTCATAGCACTGACCGCGTAAAGCTGACTCTTGTCGTTTGGGGCCGTGCTCTTCTTCGCCGCTATCGCATCGAACACAGCATGAGCGTTGCCAACCACGTAGGGACTAATCGGGATCGCAGCTGAGTTCACGGCCTGACGCAGTTGATGAGCACCTCGAACTCCTGCGAGCACCTGATACCGAAACCAACGATACGTCATGCCCGTCTCCGAAGCTTCCAAATGGTTGGTCAACTCCGCACCGACTGTACTGCGCGTCACCCGGGATTGTTTCCCACTGTAATAGTCGATCACATGCATATGGCCTTCAGGAACGTCATCTCGAACTTCTACCACCACAAGAATCGCCGCTCGCAACGCCAGGCAGTCATCATCAGCAGAACGATAGGCGGAGCCAGCAATCACGCACACGCAACTGGCGGCGCCAACGTTGAATAACTGATACAGAAGGGCTTCCCCTTTGATCCATCTCAAAAGCGCATTCAACTCCCTGGCGCCTTCGACGATCACATTCTGACTGCGCCTCTGAAATCTGCCAACAAAGACTGCAAGATCAGCTCGAGTCAAGGTCAACCACGCTATTCCACCAAGCAGACTCCAATACATGCCTTGGAGTTCGGCATCTGCAGGATCGTCGTCTGCCTTGCCTGTCATGATCGGAGCCTATATCAGGCGCCACTGCGAAACGTCATGATTGTGGTAAACCGTGATGGTACACGTCCTTCATCATGAGCACGCCGTATACCAACCCATTCTAATGGAGGCAGATTGACGCTCACGTCCTCATACTTATCACGAACCTTCTGAAAGACCCACTCTCCGGTGTCATCTTCGCAAGCCCCCTGAAGATCATCCGCGTGAGCACCAAGCACAGCGACCAACACCCCTTCACGGAAGGGTGACCACAACTGACGATCGGCCTCAGTAGGAAAGAAACCCAACTCGCTCAGCGTATCCGATAGATCCACTTGCCAGGCCCAGAGAGCATCATTGGTCCCGAAACCAGGCTTCCGCATGTTGAGCGTCTCCGCGACCCCATCGAAGTCTTCGAACCCTTCGATCCGTTCGAGAAGAGCAGCGCCATCTGGAGGAAGATCAAACTGCAGCCCCCCCAGCTTGAAACCAAACCTTTCGGCCAACTCCTCGAACGTCTTGCCGCGCAGGAAAGCCATGAAGACACCCAGTGACCAGAGCTTCCAACCATGCTGCGCAGCAGAATATATTGCTCTCTGTCCCCATCTGGACGCAGTTCTGGCCACGGTCCTTATGCGTCCCTTCTCATGCTTTCTGACGGTCCTTGAAACCTCGCACTGTAAGACGGCCTTTCACATCTCGAGTTCCATCGATAATCTTCAACTTGATGACCCAACAAGAGTCGATCCTATTGTCTGCATCTTTCTCCTTCATGCGTTCGTTCAACAACACCACAGACAACCCATCGCTTAAGTTCCTTGAGCTTGGCCGCAACCACCATGTCCCGATGCTTCTTGGCCTCGGCTGCTGAGAGAATGTGCAGGCCCCCTGTCCATTACTGGCGAGTCCCCAGCCTTGACATGTTCATGACCAGCACCTGTCCTGGCATCAGCTTCTGCTCGGTAAGTCCCAATCGCCGCGCTTGTCCCCTGGCCCCCCCCCAAAAAAACTAGCTCAATGGGTCATTCAAGATCTTCGGGACTCAACTCAACAGCGGGTGCTTGGCCACCATGATAGACATGCGCTGCGGAAGGGGGATCACGACCTCCATAGACAAATCCCCAGTATAGATCTTCATCCCGGGCTTCTTCATCTTGTGCACCGTCATCATCATCGGCAGCCTCTGATGCGTCCGCACTGCCATCAGAAGGTGATAGACAAGGTGCAACATGAGGAGCTGGATGACCACTTCCTTGCGAATCAATAGAACGCGTCGCATACGGTCTCCCGGCAGGCAAAAAACAATGGATTCATCGACACGACGGTTCTTCGCAAGAGGTCTTTCGTCCTCATCACCACCCCGTGGACGCCGGACCCCAGGCAGACGCACAGCCGGAGGCGGCGCTCCTTCCTCGAAACCAGAATGCTCATACATCCGTCCAAGATGCGGCACGTCTGGCATGGCACCTCGAGCAAGCTCGACGTCCTCCATGGCCACTATGAAGAACTGAGCGAAGACCACATTCTTCCACGAATCGCCGAACAAGTCTTCTGCGGCGCACCCCATCGCACCAACAGCTTGCTGCCATTTCCAGTCGCTGAACGCACCCGACGTCCAGTGCATGATAATAATCTCGTCGACACCAGGAACGCGCCCCAAGGCTCTGGCACCATGGCCGAGTCGGCCTCCAGTACTACCTTGAATTGGCAGACAACAAGCAGCCACGCGAAGCAGAGCGTAAAACATGATGGGATGTGTGGCACAATTGCGAAAATGCTGCCACCCTGCAGATGCATTCACACACGCCAAGGTCACCAAACCTGTTTCAGCACTCCCCGCGAAGTTCTGCACGAGCATGTCCCAGTACTGCCTAGAATGCTTGCTGGAAACCATCACCGCCATAGACAACGAGCGACGTACATCAGCTAGACGACAACTTAGCGTCCGGGGGTGCCATTGGACGCCCATCGCACCTTCGCTGATCCGGCTGGTATTCACCAGTGGCGGCCCCACTCCAACCGGAGACATCTTTGTTGGGAGGTGCTCTCCACGCGTCAACCAGATCCCCCAGTCGAAGATTCTGACATTCACCAGCAGGACGCGCGCGCGACTGAAGAGCCCTGCCCACTACTGGATAATACTGGCAAGAGCTACTTGTCGCAGTCGGTGTATATGACGAGGGGTGCCATCAATGCCGTCATCCTGATCTTCCAGCGCTGTAACTGATGCTGGTTTCAAGTCCGCCAGCATAGGGATAGTCCGTCCAAACACCGCCTTGTACGGCGTCAAGTTGCATGTGACCGAGATCATACAGTTCTTAGCCATAACACATTCATCAAGAACCGCTGCATCATCAGGCCATCTCGTAACCACTGCTCATCAACAAGATAGAATTGCCGACGTATTAGCTCGCTGTGTCATTCGACCGTTCTCGCATGCGCACCACGAGGCCGTAGGTTCATCTTGATGGACCACCTTGAAGCCCAAGCTCTCGCCTCGTCGCTGTCAAGCGCGCCTTGGTGGCCTGAGGCCAACGCTGATGGCGGGTCAAACACTCTGCACCAATAGTGGGCGATCGCCGTCAGCACTTCGGGCGCAGTCCTGTCCACAATAATTGCTGCAACCGTGAAACGCACAAGAGTACACGCCGCATGCATCACTATCAGACTCTTCGGGAACAGCAAATCCACCTGCACATCTCGATTAAAGTCCACGACCATTCGGCTACTAGCAATGGCTCGATTCCCCGGTCGATGCCAGGCACGACAAGCCAGACAAATATCACACACCACCTGTACAAGGTCAAAGGCATGCTGGGGCGCTCCGGCGGTCACCAGCATCTCCTTAAGACGCAACGCTGGAGCGTGCCACATGCGAATGTGCAGCTTCCTCATAGCACGCCGGACCACGTTCTTGTTCTTGCTGGGCGAGTCGATTGAGATTGCGCCTGCGCCGCCCAATCGATCCCGCGACGCTCAGGCGCCTCGCCCCCCTTCCGAAGGGCGCGCCGGAAGGCCGGGCGCCGCCGGGGGCGCAATGGCGTTCCCGAGAAATCGAAGGAGGCATGCCAGCCGCACTGGACACGGGGGATACCCCGCCCCCCTGGCCGACCAGCTCCCGCAGAGCGGCCCGCACCTCGTCGAGCCGCGGGCGCGCCGCGGGCGCGCCGCGCCGCGGGCGGACGCCTGCCCGGGCTGCGCGTTCCGAGCCCCCACCGCCCCACTGGCGGGGGCCTGCGGATCCGCGGCACAAGCGATCGCGCGCGCGCGATCCCTGGCGAAGGAACATCCGGCCGGGCCGCGCATCCTGGGCCCGCCGACGCCCTCCGCCGTTTGCGTGTCGCCGCACACGCCGCGAGTTGGCATGCCACTCCAGGCGTCCGCTCCGAGGCGGGCCAGACCATTGCCAACTCGCTGCCCGTCAGACCCTCAAAATCCTCGCGACAGAGAGACAGAGCACGGCCTCCTGCGATAGCGCTCGAATGCGCGCCCGCGCGTGGCCTCGACGCCCTTGATTCACCCCTGCAACATCAACAAAGCAACCGCCCGGGGATTCAAGGCCTGTCCGGCTGGCGTCGCATCGACCGCCACGCGCACAAGATCAAGCGAATCGCCCTTCGGAAGCGGGTCGCGCTGCATTACACAAAACCCACGGTGGCACCGCGCCGACGCGTGGCTCTCCTGCATGCCTCCGCCGATGCGGTCGCCTTTCCCGCACCGCCCGCGAGACCGTCCCGCGCCCGCCGCGGACGCGATTCTTCGCAGCTGACACTGGGCATGGGCTCGCAAGGGCCATCCACCCTGCAGAAATCGCCCCAGGACACCAGACCACGCCTGACACCGCCAGACTCCCGGAGCCTGCAGGCACGGATTCTTGCGGGCCATCCACCCTGCAAACATCGTCCCGGGACCACCCACCGCGCCTAACACCGCCAGAGCCTCTGGGCATGTGTTTGGAGGAACCACACACCCTGCAAAAATCGTCTTAGAATTCCCCGCCACGCCTGACACCGCCAGCCTCCTGGAGCCTCTGGGCAAGGGGTCTTCGGGCCTGGGGCCACCCACCCTGCAAAAATCGCCGCGAGAACCCCCACCACGCCTGACACCGCCAGGCTCCTGGAGGCTCTGGGTATGGGTCCTTGGGGGCCGCCCACCCTGCAAAGGTCGTCCCGGGACCCCCCACCACGCCTGACACAGCCAACTTCCTGGAGCCTCTGGACATGGCTTCTTGACGGCAGCCCACCCTGAAAAAATCGTCCAGGGACCCCCCCCACCACGCCTGACACCACCAGCCTCGTGGTGCCTGTGGGCATGAACTCTTCGGGGCCACCCACCAAGCCTGACACCGCACCGTGCCGCACCCCTCCTGGAGCCTCTGGGTATGGGTTCTTTGGTGCAACCCACCCTGTTAAATCGTCTGGGGACTTCCACACGCCTCCTCGGGCCTCTGGGCATGGATCCTTTGGATCCACCCACCCTGCTACAATCGTCCCGGGACTTCCCATCACGCCTGACCCCGCCAGCCTGACGCCGCCTGCACCTCTGGGCAAGGGTTCTTAAAGGCCACCCGCTCTGGAAAATTCGTCCCGAGATCCGACACCACCACTAACACCGCCAACCAAGTGGGCCTGTGGGCACGAATACCTAGGGGCCACCACCCACCCTTCAAAAATCGTCCGGTGACCCCCCACCACGCCTGTCACCACCAGCGCCCTGGAGTCCCTGGGCATGTGGGGGACGTCCACCCTGCAAAAATCGCCCCGAGCCCTCCAAAAACATGAGACCGTCCACTGGCCACAGCACAGAGAACATCCAAGAATCTCCTCGCCACGATGCACAAGAACATCCGACAAAGAGGAAGAACACGAGGGCTCCCTCTGCGAACCGATTTCGATCGTATACTTCGGTCCGACCGTAGGTGGGGTGGTGTCGTCTGTTTTCTGGTCGAAACTGGCCGGGCGTTGCCCGAGGCGCCGCTGGCCTTCCGAGCGCCTCCTGCGCCTCCTCAGGAGGGCCCACAAGCGGCGGGTCCTCGTGCCGTGGCGGCTCCTGCGCGGGGACCCTCCTCGCACACGGCCGGATCGTTCCTCCGTGAACGATCGTGGCTTTCCGATGCGCGACAATCAGAAACGGGCCTTACGCGAGATGGAACAGCGGCGGCGGCGACGGCGACGACTCCGGCCACGGCGACGGCCACGGCGACGACGACGACGGCACTGCGGCGACGGCAGCTGCGAAGGCGACGGCGACGTGGACGACGACGACGACGACGACGACGACGACGACGACGACGACGACGACGACAACGACGGTGACGGCGGCGGCGGCGGCGGCGACTGGACTCGCACCTCGGCGCCCCCGTCCACGCGGGCGGCGCCGTCGCCCCCCAGTGCCCTGTCGGCCCACATGCCCGCCAGGATGAACTGCGGCATGAGCAGCAGGTCGAGAGGCAGGACCTCCCGCCTCCCTCCCTCTCCCCCTCCCCCTGCTCCTCCTCCTCCGCCTCCTCCTCCGCCCCCTCCTCCTCTTCATCATCATCCTCCTGCGCTTCCTCTTCCTCTTCTCCCCCTGCTCTTCCTCCTCCTCCTCATCCTCCTCTTCCTCCTCCTCTTCCTCCTCCCCATGCTCCTCCTCCTCCTCCTCCTCCTCCTCCTCCTCTTCCTCCTCCTCCTCCTCATGGTCACCCACCTCCTCCTCCTCCCCTCCGCCCTCCCCCTTCCCATACGCCTCCTCTTCCTCATCTTCATCCTCTTCCTCCTCCTCCTCCTCCACCTCCTCCTTCTCCTCCCTCCCTCCTCCCTCCCTCCCTCCCTCCCT
>CAUYUJ010014566.1:319811-337311 GCA_963575745.1 Prorocentrum cordatum | reverse complement strand
ACTTCTCCCATCCTCTCCCTCCCCTCATCCCTCCTCACCTCCTCCCTCGCACACGCTCCCCCTCGCGCGCGACCAGCTCGTTGAGAACTATGGCGATGCTGGCCATCGGCACGTTGAAGCGCAGCCTCCTCGGCACGCCCGCGGAGAAGAAGCCGATGCAGAACAGAGTGGCCGGCGACGTGCACGGCGGGATGGGGAACACGCCACCCCACACCCCCACCTGGGGAGCCAGAAGAAGCCGCGTCCCGAGCACGGGCTGTCCTCGCAGCTAACAGGGGATATGTCGACCCCTATCCCAGGCTTCGTGGGGTTTCCGAATGGACCAGAAATTTGGGGCCTAACCCTGGGATATACGATGGGGGGGTGTCCATTCTCGATAGGGTGCGTCCGAATAGCCCCCTTGGGGTGTATCCCAGGGTTTTCCCATTCTTCTGAGCGGCCAGACTTTTCGGGCGAAACTCGGGGATTGGGGGAGAAACATCGCCCGCGAGCAGCAGCTCCCAAGCCCAGGGCGGCGGAGGGAAGGGAGGGGGGTCGGCTCCATGTGGCGCCCCACGCTGGACCGGCCAGAGGGTCCAGACGAGCGACGAAAAAACCGGGCATGACGCGACATGGCACAGCGACCTTGCGCGCTCACGCGGGCAGCAGGCGCGGCACGCCGCATCGGAAGCGAGAAAGCTTCCGCGCGCCCTTACGCGGCAGGATTACACGGGAATGTCGGCGCAGTTGAACCCGCTTGTTTTCTTCGCTCAGCGCTGAACCCCTGCCACGTGGGCCCCACATCCGTGGAAGTACAGGAAGAAAACACTGCATAGACATAAACTGTTGGAAGTCTGCGCGGGATTCTTGAATCTGCGCTGACCCCCTCCCTGGCGCGCGGAACGCGCCAGGAGCGGCGCCGGAGGCACCGGCAGGGCTGCCCGCTCGAGGAAAGTCTCTCCGCCAGCGGCGGACCCCCTCATCGCACCCCTCCCCGGCGGGCAGGAGAGCCCAGAATCGAATCGATAAGTCGGATCGGCGATCGGCATGAATCGCATCGGCGAAGATCGGAAGCCGAGTCGGGAGAAGCCGAAGCGGCGGAGATCTGAGATCGGCAAGCTAGTGGACCTCCATCGAGAAATCTGAATCCAGATCGGAATCCGAAGTCGAATCGGATCGGGATCGGAAGGCATCGCCATCTAATCGAACCGAATCGGAGGAATCGAAAGGAGGAGGAGAACGCAACAAGCTCCGCGCTTCATGTCGGGAGTAGGTGGTGGGGGGAGGAGGAGGAGGAGGAGGAGGAGGAGGAGGAGGAGGAGGAGGAGGACGAGGAGGAAGCAGGAGGAGAGGGAAGCAGGAGGAGGAGGAGGAGGAGGAGGAGGAGGAGGAGGAGGAGGAGGAGGAGGAGGAGAGAGGCTCAGCAGCCCCCCCCCCCCCCCCCCAGGGAGGGGCACCTCCCCCGAAAGGGCCCCTCCTGGAGGCCACCCCTGGCGTCGGCGCGGAGCTGGCCAAGCCAGGTCCAGGGAGCGGCCCCCGAAGACCCCGGGCCTCCCGCGGCGTGCCTGCTTCGAGTAGGGGATCGTCCACAGAATTGGTCTGCCCCATACTCGTTTTTCCTCGTCGTAAGACCTACACCCTGCGAAATGCTGAAGAAATCATGGGTTAAGAAATTCCTAGTCTGAGAACTTCAATAAAAAACCAAACATGTCTATTAAAATCTTAGGACTTACATTGAAACATTAAGAATAATCGAGACTCTGGCCGAAAACTTGAGTTTTCTTAAGCATCGCCTAAGGTGTACGAGCATGAAACGCACTTTTCGTGGATTCGGCAAACTCCTCAATCTGGAGGTAGTCAATTCTGTAGTCGATCCCCTACTCACTGATGCTGTTCAGCCCGGCGGCCCTGGAGGCCTCGGCGCCTTCGAAAATAGGACGAGGATAATGTCATGAGAAGACTTGCTTAGAACGCGCTCCAGGATTTCCAGGAGAGGATCTGGCGGCCCTCGTTTCTGCGGCCCGTGTGGAAGCTTCGGAACTCTCCCTGGAACCCCTGGAAATCTTGGAGCAAAGGAAGTAGCTCTCTGGGTCCGACGTCCACCCCCTGAGATCCAACGACGCGAAACGATTGCAACAGCGTGAAAAAATCACGACCAGAGCCCCGGACCCCGTCTTTCTGCGCAGTTCTTCGAGCCAGAAATCGCCCTGCTCGTAAAAATGGAGACGCCAGGATCTCAGGGACGAGGACGAGTACGAAGACGACGGAGGACGACAGAGGAGGAGGAGGAGGAGGAGGAGGAGGAGGAGGAGGAGGAGGAGGAGGAAGACGACGACGAAGACGACGACGACGACGAACGAGGGGGAAGAACGACGACGAGGATGATAAGGATGAGGACGAGGACGAGGACGAGGACGACGCCGACGACGCCGACGCCGACGCCGACGACGACGACGAGGCCCGATATGGAGCGACCACGGCAGGCTCGGAAAAATGGAGACGCCGGGATCCAGGATCTCAAGGACTCTCGACGGCCCCAGGGGCCCGAAGAAACCATGCCCACGGAACCGAACGCCAGGGAAGAGCCGCCGGGAGCTCCCGAGGCCTGGGCCGCTCACCCGAAGCGAGCGGGGCCACGAGGAGGAGGAGGAGGAGGAGGAGGAGGAGGAGGAGGAGGAGGAGGAGGAGCCCGATGGCCAGCCTCTCGCCCTGCCTTGCCTTCGGCGAGCCCATGGGGCCCGCGGAGGGCCCCAGGAGGCCAGACGTCCGACGTCATGGTTTGCTCACAACCAAGGCCCCCAGAGGTCTGGGCCCCTTCCAGGGGACCGGTTTGGTTCCTTCTTGGCCGTTCGGCAGAATTGGTAGCAGAACATTCGGTTCTGCATCGCTGGCGCAGCCTCTCTTTCTCTGTCTCTTCCCTGTCCTGCTCTCCCTCGTCTCTCTTCTCCTCCGTGTCCATGTGCCTCAAGTTTCGGCCTCAGCGAGGCCCAGTCCGTTTAGAGGTGGACGGGCGGGGCCACAGCGCAGGGATGTGGGCCCAAGGCCCGGCAGAGGAGATCGATGCGCCCAACGAGGTCTTGGCGCGGGTCTCAGCGGAGATGGCTAGAGCCCGATGGGGCCTCCCCCGCCGCGGCCCCGTCGACAACGGGGCGGCGAGGGCAGTGGCGAGGGCCATAGCGGCTGCTCGGGCCCAGGCTGCCCTGGAGGCCCAGGTGGCAGGCGAGATGCGGGAAGCCTCCCAGGAGCGAGTAGGATGGCTCCTGTCTGGCTGGGAGAGGGCCGGCAGGCCGGCTGGACCTCTCAGCGGGCTGAAGGAGGAGTGCGAGCGGGGGGTGAAGGCCATGCGGGCGGAGAAAGCTTGGCTGGCATATGACGGCAGGCTGGGGGGTGAGGCTGCAGCCCTCACCCTCAGCGCACCCTCAGCGGTTGGGCCGACGGGTGCGCCGACAGCTTCACCGACCGTCTCGCCGACGCCTGCGCTGGCAGCGGCCCCGACAGCTGCACCGACGGCGGCGCTGACAGCTCCGCCGACCGCGGCACTGGCAGCTGTGCCGAAGACGGCACCGACAGCTGCGTTGACGGCGGCACCGACAGCTACGCCGATGGCAGCACCGACAGCTGCCCTGGCGGCGGCGCCGGCAGCTGCGCCGAGGACGGCAGTGACAGCTGCGCCGACAGCGGCTCCGACAGCTGCGTCGAAGACGTCGCCGACAGCTGCGCCGACAGCGGCGCCGACGCACCGACAGCTGCGCCAACAGCGGCAGCGACAGCTGCGCCAAGGACGGCACCGACGGCTGCGCGGACGGCGACACCGACAGTTGCGCCGACAGCGGCACTGGCAGCTGGGCCGAAGACGGCACCGACAGCTGCCCTGACGGCGGCGCTGACAGATGCGCCGACGGCAGTATCGACACCTGCCCTGCCGGCGGCGTCGAGGGCGGCGCCGACGGCGGCACCGTCAGTTGCGCCGACGGCGGCACCGACAGCTGCGCCGAAGGCGGCACCAGCAGCCGCGCGCCGACAGCGGCGCCGATAGCTTCTCCGACAGCAGCATCGACTGCTGCGCCGACGCGATGGCCATGTGGCTCGGGTCATACATCCCTCAGGGGGGCATTGCGGCCTTTCTTGTCGTGGCGGGCTTCCACATGGTGTCGCGCGGCTGCAGGCAGAGACAGTGGAACGAGCAGAATTGGCACCTCGGGCTCCTCTGCGCGATGTATCTCGCGTGCTGGATCGTCGACTCCATAACTGAGCTCGCCGCTGGCGCGATGGAGGCCCTACTCGTTGCCTGCCGGGAGACGCGGGGCTACGTGCAGATCCTGGGGAACGAACAGAATTGGCACCTCGAGCTCCTTTGCGCGGGGGCCCTCGTATGCTGGATCAGCGCTTCCATTACCAAGTTCGTCATTGACGCGATGGTGGCCCTGCTCGTCACCTGCCGGGAAAGGGCGCGCGGCCTGGCGGAGGTCTCGATCACGGCGGCCGGCAACAAGCGGCTCGTGGACGGGCTCTCCGAGATGAGGGCGAGGAGGCGGCGGAGGAGGAGCGGCACTGGCCGCGGCATCAGCTGTCCCGACTGCGTCAATGGCCGCTGCGCAGGCTGCGGCGTCGTCAGCCGCTGCGCCGACAGCGGCGCGGACAGCTGCGACACGTGCGGCGCTGATAGCTACGCTGACGACAGCACCGACAGCTGCCCCGACGGCGGCGCCGACAGCTACGCCGACGGCGACAGCACAACGGCACCAACGGCTGCGCCGAAGGCGCCGCCGACAGCTGGGCCGTCGGTGGCATCGACAGCTGGGCCGACGTCGGTACGGACAGCTGCACCGAAGGCGGCACGGACAGCCGTGCCGAAAGCGGCACCGACAGCTGCGCTGACGGCCGCACCGACAGTTGGGACGACAGCGGCACCTGCAGCCATGCCGAGGACGGCGCCGACAGCTGCCCTGATAGCGGCACCAACAGCTACACAAGGGGCAGCACCGACAGCTGCGCAGGCAGCGGCGTTGACAGTTGCGCCGAAGACGGCACTGACAGCTGCGCCGACAGCGGCAGTGACAGCTGCGCCGACAGCGGCACCGACAGCTGCGCCGAAGGCGGCACGGACAGCTGCGCCGACAACGGCACCGATGGCTGCGCCGAAGGCGGCGCCGACAGCTGGGCCGTCGGCGGCACCGACAGCTGGGCCGACGACGGCACTGACAGCTGCGTCGGCAGCGGCGCCGATAGCTGCGCCAACATCGCCGCTGGAAGCTGCTCCGACGGCGGTACGGACAGCCCGGCCGGCAGCGGCGCCGACGGCTGCGCGGAAGGCATCACGGACAGCCGTGCCGACAGCGGCACTGACAGCAGCTAGGCCGACAGCGGCACCGACACTTGCGCCGAGGGCGGCAGTGGCAGCTTCGCCGAGAGGGTCACCGACAGCTGCGTCGACAGAAGCGCTGACGGCCGGGCCGACAGCGGCGCCGACAGCAGAGTCGAGGGCGGCTGCAGCGCAGACGACGACGTCGACGGCAGCACCGACGACGGTTCCCACTGCAGCCACGACGACGGCTCCGACGACAGTGCCGACTGCAGCGCAGACGACAACGCCGACCGCAGCGGTGACGATGGTTCCCACTGCAGCCCCGACGATGTCGCCGACGACGACGCCGACTGCAGCACCGACGACGGTTCCCACTTCAGCACCGACGACGGCGCCGACGGCAGCACCGACTGCAACCCCGACGACGACGCCGACAGCAACACCGACGACGGTTCCCACTGGAGCCCCGACGACGGCGCCGACGACTGCACCTACTACAGCCCCGATGACGACGCCGACTGCAGCACCGACGGCGGTTCCCGCTGCAGCTCTGGCGACGGCGCCGATTGCAGAGCCGACCACGATGTCGATTGCAGCATCGACGACGGCGCCATCGACAGCGCAGACCGCAGCCCCGAAGGCGACGCCGACGGCGGCACCGACGACAGCTCCCACTGCATCTCCGATGACAGCGCCGACGGCGGCGCCGACAGCTGGGCGGACAGCGCCGCTGAGATGCAGCATTGCGAGAGCTTGCTGGGATGCAGCGCACCACTCGCGAGAGAGGAGGAAGGAGGAAGAGGACGTCGCGTGGCCACAACCCCCAGGGCATCCTTCTTCGGCGGGACCGAGATCGTCTTCTACAGTCTCTGCGTAGAGTCATCTGGCCTCGGTTCCGGCCACGCCAGCCCTGGGGAGGAGACGCAGGCGCTTGGCGACGCTGATAGCTACGCCGACGACAGCACCGACAGCTGCCCCGACGGCGGCGCTGACGGCCACGCCGACAGTGACACCGACAGCTGCGCCGACAACAGGACCGACGGCTGCGCCGAAGGCGGCGACGACAACTGGGCCGTCGGCGGCACCACAATACCACCGTTGCCGCAGGCGCTGCCCGCCAACGTCATGCCGGGCACCTTGATGCAGGTCCCCATGCAGGCGTCGGTCTTCCAGGACCGCGCCAGCGGCCTGGTGATTGAGGTGCAGCCCACCACCACCGTCGCTTGCGAGCTGGGTCAGGCCATGTACGTCCCAGGGCCCACCGCCGAGCACGGCATGGCGCTGGAGGTCGTGGCCGCGCGCACGGAGCGGGTCGAGGCCAGGCAGGTGCCGAGGAAGGTGGCGGAGATCCCGCAGATCGCAGAGGAGATCATCCAGGAGATCCCGGAGGTGCAGACCGTGGAGATCATCCAGGAGGTACCCCAGGCGATCCTGGAGATAGTGGAGCAGGTCGTGGAGCAGATCGTGGAGGTGCCGAAGATCACCGCGCAAGAGTGCGTGCAGAACCTCTCGGTGCGGCAGATCGCGGACGTGCCCGTCCCGCAGGTTATTGAGGAGATCGCCCATGTGCCCACCGTCGTGGACCAGCACCGCCATCACCTCCGCGAGGTCGAGGTCCACCTGGACGTCCAGGCCCCCATGCAGCAGGAGGAGATCGTGCACGTGCCCAAGGTCGTGCCGCAGAAACGCCTCCTCCAGCAGCCGGTCGAGATCATCACGGAGGTGCCTCTCGTGACGGTGGAGGAGGGGATCGACCAAGTCCCGAGTGTGATCCAGCAGCCGCGCATCGTGCACGTCGAAGTGGAACAGATCGTGGACATCCACGTGCCGCGTCACCAGGAGGAAATCATCCACGTGCCGAAGATCATCCAGCAGGAGAGGGGTCTGCCGCAGAACGTCGATAAAGTCGCGGAGGGGCCTGTCCTGTGCACGCAGGAGGAGCTCGTCCACGTGCCCAAGATCCTGCAGCAGTCCCGCCACCGCTACATCGACGGCGAGCAGAGTGTGGACATCCAGGTGCCCCACGAGCGGGAGGAGATCAGCCACGTGCCCAAGGTCATCCCCCAGGAGCGCGTCAACCACCAGCACGTGGAGACCGTCGTGGAGGTGCCCCTCCACATGACCCATGAGGAAGTCGTCGTCCAGGTGCCCGCCGTTGTGCACCACACGCGCCACCACCACGTGGAGGTGGAACAGGTCGTCGACGTCCACGTCCCGCACGAGCGCGAGGAGATCGCGCACGTCCCGAAGGTGCTCCAGCAGGAGAGAATCCAGAATCGGAGCGTGGAGCAGGTGGTGGAGGTGCCCGTACCCGTGACCCAGGAGGAGTTCATCCAGGTGCCGGTCACCGATAACATCGCGGACACCGTCGCGTGTGCAGACCGTCGGACCGTCGAGGTGATCGAGCCGAAGATTGTCCAGAGGCTTGTGCAACGAAAGACGCCCGTCATCCAGGAGACTATCGGGCAGGTTCCCAAGGTGGCGAAGGAGTTGGCGGAGATGACAGGAGTTGGCAGTCGGGGCGAACATCAAAGAGGAGCTTGAGGAGGCGGAGGACGCTGGCACCAACGCCGACGCCCGCGTCGGCACCAACGCCTGCGCACCCACCAGCACCGACGCCAGCTCCGACGCCTGCATCATCACTACCGCTGACGCCAGCTTGGACGCCACCGCCTGCGCCTACGCCGGCCCCAAAAGGGAGGAGAAGGAGGAGGCGAAGACGCCAGACGAGGACGAGGAGACCCAGGAGACTGAAGATGCCAGCGCCTGCGCCTACGCTGGCACCAACGCCGACGCCTGCCCGAGCGCCAACGCCCCGACGCCGGCACTCACGCTGCCGCTGACGCCAGATCGGATGCCAAGGTCTACGCGTACGCGGGCCTCATGGCTAAGGCTGAGGAGGATGAGGCGAGGTTGCCAGAGGAGGCTGAGGACGCTGAGGAAGCTGAGGAGGCTGAGGAAGCCGGCACCAACGTCTGCGCCTACGGCGGCGCCAACGCAAGCGCCTGCACAAGCACCGACGCCAGCTCCGATGCCAGCTCCGACGCTTCCACTGAGGCCAGCTCGGATGCCCATCCCCCACACCGACGCTGGCCGCGAGGCCAAGGCTGAGCAGGATGAGGCACGGCCAAATCGAACAGTGTGCGCAGAGCAACAGCTCGACCAACGGGTAGCAACTCGGCAGGTATGCCAGTCGTGCCTCCTCCACGGCCTCGGCGGCGGCCTCAGAAGCCCCTCTGGCGGCCGCGGAGCATGTCGCCACGCAACGAGACTCCGTGGCAGAATGGCCTCGGGGGGACTCGGCGGCGCTTGTGGCGGCCCCCGCGGCCTCGGTGGCGGCGGAAGCCCCTCTGGCGGCCACGGAGCAGTTTGCCACGCAACGGGGCTCAGTGGCAGAAAGGCCTCGGGGGGCCTCGGCGGCGCTCGCGGCGGCCCCCGCGGCCCCGGCGGCGGCCTCAGAGGCCCCTCTGGCGGCCCTGAGGAGGAGGAGGAGGAGGAGGAGGAGGAGGAGGAGGAGGAGGAGGAGGAGGAGGAGGAGCAGGAGATGGCGAAGCAGGAGGAGGCGAACACGCCAGAGGAGTCTGAGGAGGCTGAGGAGGCCGACGCCAACGCCTGCGTTCACGGCGGCACCAACGCCAGCGCTTGCGCCAGCACCGACGCCAGCTCCGACGCCAGCATCATCGCTACCTCTGACGCCGAGGCGGGCACGCGGATCATCAGGGGCGGCACAGCGTCCACCTTCACAGAGGCCGGTATCGCCCATGGCAGCGCGGTCGGCAGCCCCGAGAAGACGAGCCTCGAGGGCGTGCCCGTGGAGTGGATCCAGAGTGGTGTGCCCGTGGAGGACATCTTGGACGGTTGGCTCGGCCTGAACAACGGCCCGAAAGCGACCGGGAGTTTCCGGGCTGCGCTGGCGGACTGTGTGACGAGCATCTGGCACGGCCTGAGGGGCGTGGTCGAGAGACCGCAGTCCAGCAAGGGCACCCACGACAGCCCAGAGTGCGTCGTCGAGCCCCGCTTCCTCGACAGCCACGCCGACTGCGGTGCCGACGGGCGCACTGACAACCTCGCCGACCGCTGCGCCGACCGCAGCACTGGCGGCTGCGCCGACGACGGCACCCGCAGCTTCGCCGACAGCTGTTCCGAGGGCTGCGCGGACTACGGCACTGACAGCCGCGCCGACTGCGGCACTGACGATTTTGCCGACAGCTGCGCCGACGACCATGCCGACAGCGGCACCGACAGCTGCGCAGGCGGCGGCGCCGACAACCCTGCCGACACCCCTGGCTGCGCCGAGCTGATGGAGAAGAAAAGCGCCCTCGGCCTCACCAACGGCTGGGGCCTCGCGCCTGCAACGCACAAGTCCAGGGCGATCGAGAAAAGAACGGAGGGGGGGGCAGCAAAGCACGGGGCGAATGTGGAGGGCGAGTATGGGGGGTGGGCTACAAGTTTCTCGGTGTCTGGCGCCATGGGGGGTCCGAGCGACCGCACCGACGACGAGCACCTGGGCGGTCCAACGACGGCATCGACTACGGCGCCGATGATGGCGCCCGTGCCACAGATCGTGGAGGAGATCGTCCAAGAGCCGACGGTTGTCAACCAGGCCCGCCATCATCATATTGAGGTGGAGCAAATTGTGGACGTCCATGTCCCACTGGAGCGGGAGGAGATCGTCCGGGTGCCGAAGATCAGTCCTCAGAGGAGGGTGATCCAGCAGATGGTCGACGTGACGGTAGAGGTGTCCCTGCCCATGACACAAGAGGAGATCGTCCAGGTCCAGACAGTCGTGAACCATCACCGCCACCACCACGTCAGCGTTGAGCAGATCGTCGATGTCCCCGTGGAGCAGGCGCGTGAGGAGATCGTCCACGTGCAGAATGTGCTCCAGCAGGAGCGCGTGGTGCACGAGATGGCGGAGCAATTCGTCGAGGTGGCCATCCCGACGACCGGGGAGGAGATCGTCCACGTGCCCAAGGTGATCCCCCCAGGAGCGCCTCGTGCAGCGAATGGTCGAGCAGACGATCAAAGTGCCTGTCGCGATGACGCAGGAAGAGATCGTGCACGTACCGAGCGAGGGAGCGAGGAAGAGGCGGGAGGAGGAGCGATGGAGGAGGAGGAGGAGGAGGAGGAGGAGGAGGAGGAGGAGGAGGAGGAGGGGGAGGTGGAGGCGACCCGCGAGGTGCCGACCCCGATGGCCCAGGAGGAGATCGTCGGGGTGCCGACCGTCGTGAACCACCACCGACACCATCACGTGGAGGCGGAGCAGATCGTCGACATCCGCGTGCCCCACCAGCGCGAGGAGATCATCCGCGTGCCCAAAGTTAGAGAAAAAAGAACTATGCACATACACCGATTCTGGCCAGGCCCATCCTGAGCCCAGGATCGGTGCATACGCCCTCCTACCTTGGCCAGGAAGGCATATGCACCGATCCTGGGTCAAGGATGGGCCTTGCCAGGATCGGTGCATGTGCATAGTTCTCTTCGCCCGAAAAGTGACCCCGCGGGAGCGGGTCATCCAGCAAACGGCCGAGCAGGACGTCGAGGCTGCAGCCTCCATGACGCAGGAGGAGGGGGTCCACGTGCCCAAGGTGATCCGGCAGAAGAGGATCATCCACCAGCAGGTCTGGCAGGAGATGCAGGTGCCAGTCCCGATGACCCAGGAGGAGATCGTGCACGCGCCGACGGTAGTGCAGCAGGAGCGCCTGCACCACGAGCACGTGGACCAGATCGTCGACGTACTGATAGAGCAGCAGGTGGAGGAGATCGTGCACGTGCCCGTGACCCAGACCCAGGAAAAGATCGTCCAGAACCCAGTGGAGCTCACCGTGGAGGTGCCACACCCGCAAGTCATAAAGAAGACGATCGGGATCCCCAAGATCCAGACCGAGGAGAAGGTCAACAGTCTGCAGACCAGGGAGGTGGTGCAGCCGGAGATCATCCAGACCATCGTGCAGAGGAAGAAGCCCATCGTCCAGGAGCAGGTCAAGCGGGGGCCCAAGATCATGCGCGAGTTGGTCCTTATTCAGAGGTGGCCCAAGGGGAGGTGGACGTGCCGTAAGTCCAGCTTGTTGACGAAGTTGTGGACATCCCTGTTACGAAGCAGCGACGTGCGCCCACAATCATCAAGCAGGAGAAGATAGCGGAGGCGCCCCAGATCGAGCATGTCGACCACCACGTGCACGTCCCGGTGCAAAAGCACCGCCATGTACCCATGGTCAGCACCGTGCAAAAGCACGTGGACGTGCCGCAGATGGAGATAATCGAGGAGGTCGTCGAGGCGCCAGTCCAGAAGCAGGTGCAGGTGCCCCAGATCACCGTGGTTCAGAAGACAGTGGAGGTTCCCCAGATCGAGTACGTGGACCACCACATCCACATACTGGTGCAGAAGCAGCGCCACTTGCCCATGGTCCCCACGCTCCAGAAGCACGTGGACGTGCCGCAGGTCGAGATCATCGACAAAAGCGTGGAGGCACAAGTGCAAAAGCACGTTCATGCGCCGATGATCACCAAGGTGCAGAAGCACGTGGGTGTCCCGCATGCGGAGATCATCGAGAGGGTCGTAGAGGTGCCCGTGCAGAGGCAGGTGCCCGTGCCAGTGGCGTCCAAGGTGCAGAAGCACGTGGACGTGCCGCAGGTAAAGTACCAGGACGATATCGTGGAGGTCCCCGTGGAGCGACGGGTCCAGGTCCCCATGGTCTGCGTCGTGCAGAAGACGGTGGAGGTGCCCCAGGTGGAGTACGTCGACCACCACGGTCACGTGCCCGTGCAGAAGCACAGGCACGTGGCGAAGGTCTGCGTGGCCCAGAAGTTCGTGGACGTCCCCCAGGTGGAGGTCGTAGACAGGGTCGTGGATGTGCCCGTCCAGAAGCACGTGCAGGCGCCGATGGTCACCACGGTGCAGAAGCAGCCGGACGTGCCCCAGCGCCCTGATGGCATCCTGTGCTCCGTCGGCGGCCAGACGGCGCTCAACTGCGGCGAGGAGGGCGTGCTGTCCATGTACGGCGTGCGGTGGATCACTGCGGCTACAAGGTGGCCGAGAGCGCCTGCTGCACGACCGCGGGCGAGGCCGCGGAGGTCGCGGCGACGGTCGGCTGCCCGGTGCTGGCCCGGGCCGCCTTCGCCCTCGGGGGCCTCGGCAGCGGCGTCGCGGCGGACGAGGGCGAGCTGCGGCGCCTGGCGCAGGCGGCCCTGGCGAACAGCTCACAGGTCATCGCTGACAAGAGCTTGAAGGGCTGGAAGGAGCTCGAGTACGATGTTGTGCGCGACGCGAACAACAACGGCATCACGGTATGCAATATGAAGAACTTCGACTCGATGGGCGTCCACACAGACGACTCGATCGTCATCGCCCCCTCGCAGACGCTCACGAATGCCGAGCACTTCCGGCTGCGTGAGGGCGCCTTGAAGGTGATGCGCCACCTGGGCGCAGTGGGGGAGTGCAACATCCAGCACGCGGTGGACCCGCACAGCCAAGAGGTCCGCATCGTCGAGGCCAACGCGCGCCTGTCGCGGAGCAGCGCGCTGGCATCGAAGGCCACCGGGTACCCGCTCGCATACGTCGCCGCGAAGTTGGCGCTGGGCGGCGACCTGGACCTGCGCAAGAGCGTCACCAGGTGCACCGCAGCCTGCCTTGAGCCGAGCCTCGACTACGTCGTGGCGAAGGTCCCTTGCTGGGACCTGCGCAAATTCTCGACGGTGGACCCGGAGGTGGGCAGCTGCAGGAAGAGCGTGGGAGAGGTAATGTCAATCGGGCCATCCAGAAGGCGCTCCGCATGGTCGAGGAGGCCTACAAGAGCTTCGATTCCGAGCGTTTCGACCTGGAGCTGGCCCACCGCAGCGAGGAGGGCACTGTGCATCTCGTAGAGCTCAGGGCGGCAGCAGCGGCGGAGGCTCGGCTGGAGGCAGAGGCAAATGCTGAAGCGGACGCAGAGGTCAAGGCGGCGGCAGAGACAGAGCCAGAGGCGCTGCAGGACGAGGAGTTCGTGGAGGATTTCCGCAACGTGACAAAGGGGGTCGATGCGAATGTGTGGGTGTTCCTGGGCCAGACCCAGCAAAAGACGTTCCAGTTCTTCAAAGATAGCCCCTCCGCTTCCGGCGTCGAGTTGCACCGTATCGTAGCGCAGTTCTCCCGCGAGTCTGGCTTCCGCCTCCGGGGTCGGGCAGATTGAAGGCCGCTCAGATGCTCAGGCGCACGGCTCCAAAGAATAGGGAGAGGTCGCTCTTCCTTTCCCTCGGGCAGCGGAATGCCAGCGCGGCTCGCTTCAGAATCGAGGCTGCCAGCCTGGCCACGGCTACCTCGCAGGAGGCGTGGGATCAGATCACCCGGATTACGCCTAACGCCAGCGGCTACGATTCCCGGCTGGAGACCATTGGCAGGGTCATCGACAACATGTCCACTAGGGTTCTGCCTAACACGCAAAGAATGCTGCAGGCCCCCCCCGAGCTCTACCACGTTCGCAGGCCCGTTCCTGAACATGGCGCGCCTCGAGGTGGATGGCCTGCGGGGAGCGCCCCACGGCATGGTAACCAGGACTAGCCCCATCATCACCGAATGGGCGCACTGCACCCACCAGCCAGACGGGATGCAGAGGGGTGCCCGTCCCCCCCGGGCCCTTCAGCCAGATGCGTTTGGCAGCTGCCCTGACCGCTGTGAGGCTCAACGTGGACTCCGGGCTCTCGATACGGATGGCAGCGCAGCTGAATGCCAACGCGGTTTGCTTCAGGATCGATGCTACCAGCCTAGCCACGGCTACCCCGGAGGAGGCGTGTGACCAAATCACCCGGATTATGCCCAACGCCAGCGACTACGATTCCCGGCTGGAGACCATCGGCAGGGCCATCGAGAACATGTCCGCTAGGGTGCGGCCTAACATGGAAAGGATGCTGCAAGTCTCCCCGAGCACTACCACTTTCGTGTGCCCGCTCACTAACATGGGGCGTTTCGAACTGGATGGCCTGCGGGAAGCGCCCCGCGGCACGGTAAGCAGGGCCAGCCCCATCATCGCCGAGTGGGCGCGCAGCACCTTCCAGCCAGACGGGATGCAGACAGGTGCCCGTTCCCCGGGGCCTTTAGCGAGATGCGTTTGGCAGCTGGCCAGACCGCTGCGAAGTTCCACGTGGACTCCGGGCTCTCGATGGCGGCCTCCGCGACCGCCAACGCCGACGAGGAGCTTCCGCGCGGCCACGACATCGCTGATGCCTTGCAGGGGAACGTGAAGGCCATGGACCACGGCTCCCAGGGGCTGCGGCAGCGGGCGCTCGGGAATCACGCCATCGAGGACGGGGAAAGTAGCGGGAACTTCTACGACAACATGTACATCCGCGCGATGGCGCCGGAAGGGAGAGCCGGCGCGTGCACCCCATGGATGCCCAGTGGCGCGCCCTCAAGAGCAATTTCTCGATGAGCACCCTTAGCTTCATCGCGGTGGCAGTCTCCCCCATGAAGTCGGACAGCCGGATCCACGTGGCCTCGGTCAAGAACACGCCCAACCTCGAGCTTCAGAGGAGCCCGACGGGCCTGGCGAATCCGATGGCGGCCATCGCGGGCGTCGCCAAGGTGGGCACGCTTTCCGTTGTAATAATGAGCACGGGGGGGGGGGGGGGGCGAGCAGCCAGAGGGGGCTGCCGAACTCGCGCCATCCGCTTGGCGGTGGCGACCTGTGGCACATGAGTTAGACGACGTCGTGAAAGAAGGCACGGCGTCGAATGATTTCTCTTCTCTTTGTAGGACAAGAAGTTCATATTGACACAAGTTGTTATTGGCACGCTCCGGGGATTCCGGGATTTCTAAGCCGTCGCGCGGGGTACACTCTGCGTCGGGTATTGTCTGCTCTGCCTGGCGCCGCTAGTCGGTCACAAATGCGCAATCGAGTAGTCGCCCTTGGGGGGTTGAATGGCCCTGGCTGATCCTTTTTCTCGTTGCCGAACGCGGGGGGGGGGGCGGCGGCGCACCGCCCCGTCGCCCGCCGCCGCGCACTGCGCGCCTCGGCGGATCTCCAAAGACCTGGCCAGGCAAATCGCGCGCGACTCTGACAAAATCCAGGAACGTTTATGAAAATGTCCGGCCAATTTTGGAATCATGGAATCGATTCTGAAAACTGCCGGAATCGACTTTGAATAATTCCGGGGTCCATTTTGGGAAATTCCGGATTACAGAATTATTCAGATGTCCTGCGCGGCGGGCGCATTCCACCCCTTCAAAGCTATGTATTGAAAATGTCCAGACTCCTCGTTGAGAGGATACCGGAGAGAAACCCAATCATCATCTTTTTAAGGCTTTAGGGCATGGGGCTATAAGGCTCTAGGGCTAGAAGGCTATGGGGCTATGGGGCTACGGCTACAGGGCTACAGGGCCATAGGGCTATAGGGCTATAGGGCTATGGGGCTGTAGGGCTATAGGGCTATAGGGCTATTGGGCTATAAGGCTATAGGGCGATTAGGGCTATAGGGATACAGAGCGATGGGGCTATAGGGCTGTATAAAGTATAGAGCTACCGGGTACCTGGGCACCTGGGCACCTGGGCACCCAAGCACCCGGGCACACGGGCACCCGGGCACCCGGGCACCCCCGGGCACCCAGGCACCCGGGCACCTGGGCACCCGGGCACCCCCGGGCACCCCCGGGCACCCAGGCACCCAGGCGTGCGGCGAAAATCGGCGGCAAACCGAGCCTGACCATAGGAATCCGCTGGGACCCCTGCAGAGGCAAGCTCCGATTAGGGAACATTCCGGCGCCGCTTTCGCAAAACAAAAAAGCCGTTTTCTTTGAGACGCTCGATAGACTCCGGAAATGATTTCCGGGCGGTCTGACGAGCGCAACCGGCTGGTTCACGCACCGCGCCGCGCGCGACTGGGCGCGGCGCGCACCGCGCCCTGCGCCGCCCGCGGACAGAACACTCGAAGGGGTGACCTCCAAGATCGCGCCACGGCGGCTGCGACCCGCGGACTCCCCACAAGCAGAACACAGTGCCGCTTGGAATCTCCGAGGGCGCTCCGATGGGCGAAAATGCACCGCTCACATCACGCGAAGAACCTGCGCGACGGAATGCGCTCGACCATTCGTCCCTGGAGCCCGCGCGGAAGGACGGGAAAACCTGGAACTCTTGAAAGCTATCAATATCAATACTTCATGCTCCTCTGATTTGGGGGCTTTCGCCGCCACCGCCGACGGGTCTGGCCGTGGTTGGTTCAGCGTATACGTAAGTATATCTAGTAGTGTCCGCTTATGTGTTAGGCCTGTTAGCTTCTGCCTACTGGGAAGGCCTGAGCGCCTCGGTCACTTTCTCAGTGCGCGTACTGTCTGGGAGAGGCCTCTGGGGCGCGATCCGCTCGTTGACTAGAGGCGTAGCTGCAGGGCAAGACGCGGCCATGACAGGCATTATGGGGGGGGGGGGGGGCGCGAAGGGGCACAACGTAGCGCCACCCTCCCGCCCAGACAGTGGTGCCGGACGCACTGCGGCAGTGCCCGGGACGCACTGAGGGGGGAGCGTTATGTTATGAGGGGGGGAGGGAAGGAGGAAGGGGGCATAACGCGCGTTATGGCCCAGAGGGAACAAAAAAAAACTCCAGTGAGGGCCCCTGGAAGTCCAAAACAGGGAAAAGCCTCCCATCGTGTTCCCTCCTCGACGCGAGGGAGGTCTGGGCCAGCTTCGCGACGAGGCTCTGCGCGGCGCTGGGGACGAGGACGAGAAGGACGATGAAGACGAGGAGGAGAAGGACGAGGACGACGGGGACGAGGAAGACAAGGCTCGAGTAGGGGTAAGCAAATTCTGTAGTCTACTCGCAAGGTCGAGGACGAGATTGAGGTCCAGAGGCCACCGCGGAGGCGACCACGAGCTGCCGGCGCGTCATCTCGCGGGCGGGTTCCAGCAGGTGCTCGGCTCCCCACGCGCGCGCCCGCGCCACGAGGCCCGCGGGGGCGCGGCACGCCAGCGTGCCGCGCAGCATGTGGCCATCCACGGAGGCGGCGGAGGCAGCGGCGGCGGCCGCGGCGTCGGCCGAAGAGCGGGGGAGCCCCGGTCAGAGCGAGCGGGCGGGGTCCGAGCGGATGGGGTCCGAGCGGATGGGATCCGAGTGGACGAGGTCCGAGAGCCTCCTCCTCCTCCTCCTCCTCCTCCTCCACCTCCTCCTCCTCCTCCTCCCCCTCCTCAAATCCAGTACTCGAACCCTCCTCTTCGTCTCTTCCCTGCTCCCTCCTCCTCCTCCTCCTCCTCCTCC
>CAUYUJ010014566.1:301937-319711 GCA_963575745.1 Prorocentrum cordatum | reverse complement strand
TACAACTACTACTACTACCACTACCACTACTACTACTACTACTACTACTACTACTACTACTACTACTACTACTACTACTACTACTACTACTACTACTACTGCTACTACTACTACTACTACTACTACTACACTACTACTACTACTACTACTACTACTACTACTACTACTACTACTACTACTACTACTACTACTACTACTACTACTACTACTACTACTACTACTACGACTCTTGCTATTACCCCGCCGCTTGCTCCGTTGCCTCCTCCTGCCTGTCCTCAGCCTCATCCGCCGCATCGTTCTCCGCATTCTCCACCTCTTCCGCATCCTCCTCCGCCTCGTCCGTCTTTTCCTCCTCCCCCGCCTCCCCCTCATTATCCTCCGCATCCTCCTCCTGGTCCTCCTCCACATCCTCGTCCTCCTGCCCCTCCAACCCTCCTCCTCCCCATCCTCCTGCTCATCCTCCCCCTCCTCCTCACCTCCTCATTCGCTTCCTCCTCCCCCTCCCCTCATCCTCCCCCTCCTGTTCATCCGTGTCCCCCTCCTCCTCCTCAACCTCCTCCACCTAATCCGTCTCTTCCTCATCCTCCTCCTGCTCTTCCCCCTCCTCCTCCTCTTCCTCGTGCGCCCACGTATTCCTTCTCCTCCTCAACCCGTTTCCTTCACATCATGCACCCCCTCCTCCTCCTCGTCCTCCTCCGCATCCTCGTCCTCCCCCCCTCGACCTCCTCGTCGTCCTCGTCCTCGCCCTCGTCGCCCTCCTGCTCCTGCTTCTCCTCATCCTCCTCATCCTCCTCCTACTACTACTCCTACTCATCCTCCTAATCCTACTCCTACTCCTACTCCTATCCTTATTCCTTATTAGAATATACTCCTACTCCCCCCTCAGGCCGGCCATTAGGGGCCGCATCCGGGTGGTCCCATCCTAACCTGTAAAAAACAATACAAAATCAACATTTTTCTTATTTTTTCCTCTCGACATGGACGTCCTGTCGTCCACGGCGATAATCCATTGCAAAAAATACCACAAAGAGCACACGCGCGCGTTCATGTCAGAATCCTACCGAACACCGTGTGTTTGCAAGCATTTCAACATAAAAACATCAAAAACCCAATGCTTTTTTCACAAAAATTGTACAAATTTCCCGCCCGGGCTCTCTTGCTGAAATCATAGGAAAACCATAGGAATCTTAAGAATTCGGTCAAATCCAGCGATTTCACGTCATCGCGCGGTGCACTCGCGATGCTCTGTCATGCACCCAGGCCGCGAATCCTGTGCAAAAAATACCACAAAGAGCACACTCGCGCGTTCATGTCAGAATCCTACCGAACACCGTGTGTTTGCAAGCATTTCAACATAAAAACATCAAAAACCCAATGCTTTTTCACAAAAATGCTTTGGGGTGTCCTGTCAGACCGTCGGGCTTCCTCCGGCCACCTCTGGCTTCCTGCGGTGTACCGGGCCATTCTCGACTCGTCTGGCAATGCGTGCGCGGCATTCAACACGCGCTCGCCAGTTCCCGTCGGCAACCGCCATCGCGGCCGCATCAGCTGTACCAAACCGGCTGGCCGGTGTGACTTCGGCCCCCAGTTGTGCCAGCTTTGCTTCTTATGTTGTGGGAGGGCGGGTGGGACTGGGCATGCCATGCTTGACTCGCTCGAGCTGGCTAGCTTGACTCCTACTCCTACTCCTACTCCTACTCCTACTCCTACCTACTCCTACTCCTACTCCTGCTCCTACTCCTACTCCTCCTCCTACTCCCCCTCATCCCCGTCCTCCCCCTCCCCCTCCTCCTCCTACCCCCCCCCCCTCCTCCTCCTCCCCCCCCTCCTCCTCCTCCTCCTCCTCCTCCTCCTCCTCCTCCTCCTCCGCCGCCTCCTCCTCCTCATCCTCCTCCTGCGCCTCATCCTCCTCCCCCTCCTCATACTCCTTGCCTCCTGCTCTCGAGGCTCCTCCGCCACCTCCTCATCATCCGCCTCCTCATCAGCCTCCTCCTCGACCTGCTCCTCCTCCTTCGACCCCATCCGCATCAGCATCGACAGCATCATCATCATCATCATCATCATCATCATCATCATCATCATCATCATCATCATCATCATCATCATCATCATCATCATCATCATCATCATCATCATCATCATCATCATCATCATCATCATCATCATCATCAGCAGCATCAGCAGCAGCATCAGCATCATCATCGTCATCATCATCAGCATCATCATCATCAACATCATCACCATCATCATCATCATCACCATCATCATCATCATCAAAATCATCATCAGCATCAACATCATCATCAGCATCATCATCATCATCAGCATCGTCATCATCATCATCATAATTATCATCATCATCATCAGCATCATCATCATCATCATCAGCATCATCAGCATCAGCATCATCATCAGCATCAGCAGCCTCATCATCAGCAGCAGCATAATCATCATCATCATCCTCATCATCATCATCATCATCATCAGCATCAGCATCATCATCATCATCAGCATCATCATCACCATCATCAACATCATCAGCATCATCAGCATCAGCACCATCATTAGCATCAGCATCATCATCAGCATCATCATCATCAGCATCATCATCATCAGAATCGTCTTCATCATCATCATCATCATCAGCAGCATCATCATCATCATCATCATCATCATCAGCATCCGCATCATCAGCATCATCATCATCAGCATCATCATCAGCAGCATCAGTAGCATCAGCATCAGCAGCATCATCATCATCAGCATCAGCAGAAGCATCATCATCATCAGCAGCATCGTCGCCATCAGCGCCATCATCATCATGAACATAAGCAGCATCAGCATCATCATCATCAGCATAAGAATCAGCATCAGCATCATCATCATCCCCATCATCCTCAACAGCATCATCATCATCATCATCATCATCAGCATCATCAGCATCATCAGCAGCATGAGCAACCGCATCCTCATCATCATCATCAGCATCAGCATCAGGATCAGTAGCATCATCATAATCATCAGATACACCATCAGCGTCATCATCACCATCAATAGCAGCCGCTGCAGCAGCAGCCGCATCAGCGTCAGCATCAGCATAATCATCAGCAGCAGCAGCAGCATCATCATCATCATCATCATCATCACGATCATCATCATCAGCGGCATCAGCATCATCAGCATCGTCATCATCATCTTCATCATCATTATCATCATCAGCAGCAGCCTCATAATCGTCATCATCATCAGCATCATCATCAGCATCATCAGCAGCATCGTCAACATCATCAGCATCAGCATTACCATCATCGCAATCATCAGCAGCCGAAGCAGCAGCAGCATCAGTATCGGCATCATCAACATCATCACCGTCACGATCAGCACAATCAGTATCATCATCAGTATCGCCATCGTCATCTTCATCATCATCATGATCAGCAGCATCAACTGCAACAGCAGCATCAGCATCATCATCAGCAGCATGAGCATCATCATCACCACCGACAACATCATCGACAACATGATAAGTATCATCATCATCATCGTCAGAATCAGCATCATCATCATCATCATCATCATCATCATCATCATCATCATCAGTATCATCATCATCATTATCATCATCATCATCATCATCAGCATCCTTAGCAGCATCACCATCAGCATAAGCATCGGCAGCATCATCACCAGCATATCATCTGCATCATCAGCATCAGCATTATCATCCCAATCGCGATCACAAACATCATCATCAGTGTCACCACCATCGTTCGCATCATCAGCATCATCATCAGGATCAGCATCATCACCACCACCACCACCACAATCATCAGAATCAGCATCAGCATCAGAATCATCGTCATCACCACCTCATCATCATCAGTAGCATCACCAGCAGCAGCAGCATAATCATCATCATCATCATCATCATCATCATCAGCATCATCATCATGACCATTATCATCATCGGCAGCAGCAGCAGCTGCATCAACGTGATCACCAGATTCATCATCAGCAGCAACATCACGATGATCATGATCAGCATAAGGATCATCGTCGTCATCATCATCGTCAGCATCATCAGCATCATCATCATCATCAGCAGTATCAGTATCAGCAGCATCATCTGCAACAACGTCATCAATGTCACCATCCACATCAGCATCGGAATCCGCATCAGCATCATCAGCATCATCCTCATCATCATCAGCAGCATCATCAGAAGCATCATCATCATCCTACATCGTCATCATCATCATCATCATCAAGATCATCATCATCATCATCACCATCATCAGCATCATCATCAGCATCATCATCATCATCATCAGCATGTATCACCATCATCACCATCATCATCAGCAGCATCATCATTACCCTCCTCATCCTCCTCATCCTCATCCTCCGTCTCCGTCTCCTCCTCTTCCCCCTCTGACTCCTCCTCATCCTGCTCCTCCTCCCCCTCCTTCTCCTATTCCTCCTCCTCCTCCTCCTCCTCCTCCTATTCCTCCTCCTAATCATCCTCCTCCTCATCCACCTCTTACGCCTCCTCGGTGGACCTCTTCCTCCCACTCCTACTCCTGCTCCACATCCTCCTCCTCCCCATCACCCTAGCATCATCATCATCATAATCATCATCATCATCATCAGCAGCAGCATCATCATCAGCAGCAGCATCATCACCATCAGCATCAGCATCATCATAAGCATCATCAGCATCATCAGCCGCAGCTTCATAATCATCAGCAGCAGGCTCATCATCATCATCATCATCAGCATCATCAACAGCATCACCATCAGCAGCAGCATCAACGCCGTCATCAGCATCAGCAGAAGCATCAGCATCGTCACCATCATCAGCATCCACCTCATCAGTAGCATCATCATCATCATCATCATCATCGTCATCATCAACCTCTACAGCATCGTCGCCATCATCATCAGCAGCAACAGCCTACTCGTCGGAATCGTCAACATCAGCAGCCGCATCGCCATCAGCACCAAAAACACCATCGTCAGCATCAACAGCATCAGCATACTCATCATCATCATCACCATCAGGATGATCACCATCATCATCGTTAGCATCATCATCGTCATCATGAGCAGTAACATAATCGTCGTCATCGTCATCACCACAAACATCATCACCGTCATCAACATCGTCATCATCATCATCATCATCATCATCATCATCATCATCATCATAATCAGCATCAGCACCATCACCGATGCTCGAAATAATCAGGATCACCATCGTCAGCATCAGAGATGTCAGCATCAGCACGTGCAGCATCATCCTCATCATAGGCATAATTACCCCAGTGCGACCCTGTCTAGAAGTTGGAGCCCCTAGGAAAGCAACATCAGTTGCTATGCTACGCTATGCTATGCTATGCCATGCTATGCTGCGCTATGCTATGCTATGTTATGTTGTGCTGCGCTATGCTATGCTATGCTATGCTATGCGAAGCTATGCTATGTCATGCTGCGCTGTGCTATGCTATGCTATGCTATGATATGCTATGCTAAGCTGCGCTATGCTATGCTATGCTATGCTATGATATGCTATGCTATGCTATGCTATGCTGCGCTATGCTATGCTATGCTATGCTATGGTATGCTATGCGATGCTGTGCTAGTGCAGCGCTGCGCTATGCTAAGCTAAGCTAAGCTAACCCTCTAGGCAGAGCCTAGGTAGGGAATTACACCCATGCTGATATGCTGCGCTATGCTATGCTACGCTATGCGATGCTATGCTGTGCTCTGCTATGCTAATACTCAGCGAAGCTATGATGAAGGTTAGCTAAGCTAAGATAAGCCTGAGCTAAGATGAAGCTAAGCTAAGCTAAGATGAAATAAACTAAGCTAAGATGAGGTAAGCAACGCTAAGCTAAGGGGACGTGACTGGGGGAACTGCGGGGCGGATACTGGGGGAACCGCCCGGGGCGCTTTCCACTGCCCGGCCCCTCTAAGCCCAGAGAGTAAGAACCCTTCTAGGCAGAGCCTAGGTAGGGAATCATCATCATCAGCAGCATACTCATCAGCATCATCATCGTCATCATCATCATCGTCGGCATCGTCATCGCCATCGTCGTCATCATCATCAGCATCAGAATCATCATCAGCATCAGCATAATCAGCAGCAGCATCACCATCAGAAGCTACATCATCATCGCCAACATCATCACTATCAGCAGCATCACCATCGTCTTCTCCACCACCAACACCACCCATCATCAGCATCATCAGAAGCATCATCGTCGTCATCGTCATCATCAGCATCATCAGCATCATCATCGCCATCAGCATCATCATCATCATCATGTTGATCGGCATCGCCATCGTCGTCATCGTCATCGTCATCATGATCGTCATCATCAGCATCATCATCATCATCATCGTCATCATCATCAGCAGCAGAAGCAACACCATCGTCACCGTCGCATCGTCGTCAGCATCAGCACCAACAGCATCAACAACATCATCATCACCATCTCACCACCATCATCATGATCATCGTCGTCGTTATCAGCATCATCTTCGTTATAATTTGCATCATCAACACCACCAGCTTCATCATCGGCATCAGTATTGGCATCATCATCAGCAGCATCCTCATACACATGGCCATCACCATCACCATCATCGTCGTCATCATCATGACTGTTACCATCATTAGCATCAGCATCAGCACAAGTATCATCATCACTAGCATCATGTTAATGAACATCATCAACGTCGACGCCATCATCGTCATCATCATCGTCATGTTCGTCAGCATCCTTGTCACCATCAAAATCATCAACATCGCCATCACCATCATCCGCAAGACCCATCACCATCACCATCAACATCACCATCAGCACCATCACCGTCATCACCACTACCATCATCAGCATGATCATCATGATCAACATCAATATCACCATCATCATCAGCAGCAGCATCAACATCATCACCATCAGCACCAGCCCCATGTTCTTTATCATCACCATCAGCATCAGCATCATCATCGTCATCATCATCATCAGCATCAGCATCATCACCATCATCAACAGCAGCATCACCATCATCAACGTCGTCGCCGTTCTCACCCATCATCGATATCAGCATCATCACCCTCGCCATCATTATCACACTGACCATCATCAGCATGATCATCATGCTTATCAGCACCATCATCATCACCAGCATCATCAGCATCAGCATCAGCAGCATCATCAACAACCACGTCATGGTGATCAACATCATCATCGTCGTCATCATCGTCATCCTCATCGTCAGCATCAGAATCATCACCACCACCACCATCATCATCATATCCTGCCTCACCCCTCCCCTGGGGAGCAGGGCACCCGCAGGGCGGCCAGCGGGGAGGGCGCGCCTCGCACCACCTGCGACAGTTGCCGCCGGGGGCGAGCCTCCGCCGCGGGTCAGCCCGCCCGCGCGTTTCTCGGATCGGGGAGGATGGGGAGGAGAAGGGGGAGGAGGAGAATCGGGAGGGGGAGGAGGAGGAAGAGAACAGAAGAAGGAAGGAGGACCGAGGATAATCGGAGGGGGAGGTGAAGGAGGATCGAGAAGGATAGGAGGAAGCGGAAGAGCGGGGCGGGGGAGATCAAATCAGGCACCTATCGGGTCCAAAATCCGCTTCGAACACATGCACACGCCAAGGGACTGACAGATTCTGCCGCGCTGATAGGTCATCGGGCACGCCCAATGCTTACGAGGAGGAGGAGGAGGAGGAGGAGGAGGAGGAGGAGGAGCGGGGTCGAGGATGAGAAGGAAGAGTGGAAGAGGCAGAGAGCAAGGAGAAGGAGACGGATCGATGGTCGAGGTTTCAGGCCTGAGGAACATCAGGCTTCCGACACTCACCACATATTACCTGCTGCCCCAGCCCCTCCTCTTCCTCCTCCTCCTCCTCGTTCTCCTCCTGCTCCTCTTCCTCCTCCTCCTCCTCCGATTACTCTTCTCATCCGGTTGACCTCAGTATGCCCGTCATACCGGCCTTCCCTCCATGTCCCTCTCCTCCTCCTCCTCCTCCCTCCTCCTCCTCCTTCCTCCTCCTCCTCCTCCTCCTCCTGCGTATTCCTCCTCCTCCTGGTCCTTCTCTTCTTCCTCCGCACCATCATCATCATCATCATCATCATCATCATCATCATCATCATCATCATCATCATCAGCATCAGCATCATCATCATCAGCATCAGCATCAGCATCAGCATCATCATCATCATCATCATCATCATCATCATCATCATCATCATCATCATCATCATCATCATCATCATCATCCAGCTCATGTCCCCCATCCTTCTGCCACTTAAGCAATATCCCTCCGCGACTTTCGCCATCGCATCGTCAACCTCCACTCCCTCCTCCTACTCCTTCTCCGCCTTCCCCTACGCCTCACCACCACCATCCTCATCAGAATCACACTCAGTACCAACAGCAATGGCATCATGGTGAGTGCCACCACCACCACCGCACTCGACTTCTCAATACCCTGCATCATCCGCACCGCGATCGAACCCAATGTGTTGCACAACAGATCAAGCTCATCTGCCTCCTCCTGGTCTCTCTCCTTCTACCCCACCTCCTCTCCATGAAAAGCCATCAACCCCAACCACATCACCATCATCAGCATCAACACCGCCATGGCCACCACCATCACCACATTCATCAACATGATTCCACTCATGTCATTGACCCGCGTATATGCCATCAAGATCATGATAAACATCTGCATCATCCGTGTCACCCTCCTCCACACCCTCCCCTTCTAATCCTCATCCTCCTCCCCGCACTTGCCACCTTCGTAATAATCATCACCATCAGCAACAGCATCACCATCATCATCACCATTACCATCATCAAGATCAACCCCAACACCACCGTCATCAGCATCATCGTCATCAGCAACATCAAGATCAGTACCAGCATCATCCCCATCATCATCAGCATCAGCATCAGCATCACCACCAGCATCATCGGCATCACCATCATGTGCATCATCATCATCATCATCATCATCATCATCATCATCATCATCATCATCATCATCATCATCATCATCATCATCTTCATCATCATCATCATCATCATCATCATCATCATCATCATCATCATCATCATCATCAGCATCAGCATCATCATCATCATCATCATCATCATCATCATCACATCACATCAGCATCAGCATCATCATCATCATCATCAGCATCAGCATCATCAGCATCATCAGCATCATCATCATCATCATCATCATCATCATCATCAGCATCAGCATCATCAGCATCAGCATCAGCATCAGCATCATCATCATCATCATCATCATCATCATCATCATCATCATCATCATCATCATCATCATCATCATCATCATCATCATCATCATCATCATCATCATCATCATCATCATCATGATCATGATCATGATCATGATCATGATCAGCATCATCATCATCATCATCATCATCATCATCATCATCATCATCATCATCATCATCATCATTAGCATCATCATCGTCATCGTCATCAGCATCATCATCATCATCATCATCATCATCATCATCATCATCATCATCATCATCATCATCATCATCATCATCGTCATCATCATCATCATCTCTCTTTCTCCTACATCATCATGTGTACCGATAAAATATTCGCCCCCCCGAAAAAAGGAACATACACCCTAACAGCAGAGAAGAGAGGAGACGGGGATCTACTGGTACAGATCGGGGGCCCATCCTGGCCAGTTTGCCGGATTGCGTCCAACCGTGACCACGAGGGCCCCCTCGCGAGCCGCTCAATGAAAACGGACAGGATCCACCAACAAATTGTTTGACACAAAAATTAGCTGATTTCCAAAATTATCAACCGACGCGTGCCGACCTGCGTTGAGCGATATGCGAAGTCAACTCTGGCACCACCGCCCGCCCCGAATCATAGCTATCGCGTTGACGCTGGTCTCGCGCCGTGTGCAACACAGAGGGACTATGCGCTCTTCTTGGTGGGTCACTAACTTGTTGCGCGCGCGGGCCATCCCCCCCGCGCACGTGCAAGCGGCGCGAGCGCGCGCACGCGAGCCTTGCGCTTCAGCCGCAACGAAGGCGTGCGCAGGGCATCGGCGCGCGCGCGCATCTCCAGCGCGTGCCAATCCCGCCGCGCGCCATGCGCGCGCGCGCGAAGGCATCATTGCGCGCGCGGAATGCCAGCGAGGGCGCGAGCCTTCAGGTCGCGCGGAACGCGCTACGACAAAGCACCCGACCAACCGCGTGGCATCGCAGGCCTGTGTGTTCTGTCGTTGCCCCATTTTTATTTTCGTCGACCCTTTCTTTTTTGTCGTCTGTTCCTTCTGGTGTCCTACACGGTCGAATTCGGAATTTCACCCGGGCTCTTCAACAAATTCGGGGTCATTCGCGGCCGGATCCGTCTTCCATACCTTTCACGTCTCGCGCGTCCCAATCACCCCTTCTGGAAACGATGCCCAGGCGTTGCTCATGGAAGCTTCAGTCTTGGTCCTCGCCCATTCCCTTGAGAAACCGCAGACAACCACTGGGGGGGAGACGCGTGACGGGCGCCGCGGCTTCGATTAGACAAAAACAACTGAATGTGATCCAAAACGATTTGGCGTTCGTCGTTTTGTAATCTTATGGGCATGGAGGGAGTGAGAAAACCAGCGATCCTCGATTATCGCTCCAGCTGCCCTCGCGCCTGGGCAATCAGTCGTAAGTATCCTGCTCGGTGTGGTTGCGGCTTCCTGCTCCCTCACCCTACGCGTCCAACAATCCACCCTCTCCTCGGGGGCTAGGATCTCCGACGATCTGTGTTTCCAAACCGCCAGCTCCATGGGAGGTCTCGGCCCATTCCCCAAGACCCTCGGAGCCCTCTAGAACCCCACAACGCACAAAAATACTACACCCTACTCCCACCTTGCTCCCAACTGGAGAAGGAGAACCCAGACCATCCGACGAAGAAGTCTGCTCGAGTCACCAGCTCCATGGAGCTCTCGAATGACTCCCAAAGACCGGCTCTCCATCCCGAATCGCTGTGTCACCTGTCATGGGTTGAGAATGCTCGGGACGCAAAATGCTTCCCAAAGACCTGGGTCCTCTTACTCAATCCTCCTCCATCCTCCACAATCGTTATCCTTCTTCCTCCTCCTCCTTCCTCCTCCTCTCTTTTCCTCCTCCACCCTCTCCCCCTCCTCCAGCGCCTCCCTCGCCTCCTTCTCTCCTCCTCATCATCATCAGCACCATCATCATCAGCATCATCATCATCATCACTATCATCATCATCATCATCATCATCATCATCATCATCATCATCATCATCATCATCATCATCATCATCATCATCATCATCATCATCATCATCATCATCATCATCAGCATCAGCATCAGCATCATCATCATCAGCATCATCAGCAGCATCATCATCATCATCATCATCAGCATCATCATCAGCAGCATCATCATCATGATCATCATCATCATCATCATCAGCAGCAGCAGCAGCAGCAACTGCAGCAGCAGCATCATCCTCGGTGTATCGCAAGCACTGCTCAGTCGTTCAATCTCACATGGACTTCGCCTCGTTAGCTGTCCTGCGCTGCTCAGACTATCCCCGAGCGCGCCGCAGCGCACGCGGCCCGTGCCGGCCACTACGCAGAGAATCCAACAGGTGGCGAGGCGGTCCTGGTACCGGGGGCAAGCTCAGAAGTTGAAGAGGGGGATTCGCAGACCATGGCCCGAGGCACTCCCGCGGCCGAGGGGGAGGGGGGGGCACGGGACGTGTTGTTATGAGAAGGGGGTGCCTTTAAATCCGGGGAGGTGTGATGGGCCCCCGCACACACACACCCCTAGTTATCCCCCCCTCTTGGACACCCCCGAGAACCGAAGGTTGGAGAAAGGCCGACGCTGCCGCAGCGCTGGCAGGCCGTGAGCCGCGCAAGTCACGGCCGGCGTGTCCCGGCCGCTGGCGCTCGGGTCGCCGCGATGCCGCCAGTGACCCGCCGCAGTTCTCGGGCGTGGTCCGACAGACAGTCGTCGCCAACCCGTCGGAGCTGTCGCCACCGAGTCTCGCGCGGGCCCTCGCCCACCGCGCTCGGGTCGGCTCCGGGAGCGCAGGGGGGGGCGCGGTGGCGACCGCCCAGGCAAGCGGTCCGCGCCCCCGATCGGGTGGCGACGCGGCCCGATGAGTCCACTCACGGCCCTTGGTGAGTGGGGTCACGCTGGTGGTCCAAGGACTTACCCAAGGAAAAGCCACCCCAAAAAGCGCATGGAGGAACCGCCGCCATAAAGCATTGCGCTCCGCCGCGTACCACCACACTCCACGTTGTCGTTCTCTTTCCGGGCCCGCCCAGGCGACCGAGACTAGGTGGGCGAAAGTCGCCTGTCGTATGGGGCCGCCTCAGTCTCACGCTCGTTGGTACATCCTGGGTCCTCTCCTGCTTCGCCTCGTCCTGACTCTGAGCATCGTTGGGGACGTCGACGAAGAGAGTCCCAACACCACGGCTATTGAGAAGCGGCCTGGCGTAGTCGACGCATGACTGTAGCCATCGGATGTGCCGTCGTTGCCGCAAGGCGACAAGAAGATGGACGGCCGACGCCCATTTGGCGTGGCGGCCCCTCCGTGTCAAAAATCAGTGGGCTCCCAAAACCAAGATTTTTGACACGGCGGCCCCCCGGGCCCACGGGGGGGCCGTGTCAAAAATCTGAGGCTCCCAAAGCCACACCAAGATGTTTCACATGGCGCCTCCCCGAGCCCACGGGGGCGGCATGTCAAAAATCTCGGGATTGTAAAAGCAGGACCTCAGGTTTTTTGAAGTGGCGGCCCGTGTCAAAAATCTTAGGATTCTGGCATCGGAGACCCCAGGATGTTGGAGCTCGGGGGGCCGCCACGTCAAACAAAAACCTAGAGTTGGAGCTCTGGGAACCCCATGATTTTTGGCGCGGCGCCCCCGTGGACTCGGAGGCCGCCGCGTCAAAAATCTGCGGGTGTGGGCTTTGGGATTCCCGAGAGATTTGTAACGCGGGTGGGCTCGGGGGGCCGCCAAGTCAAAACAAAAAAAATCGACTTCGGGCCTTGGGACCCCAAGATTTTTTGACACGGCGTCCCCGTGGGCTCGGGAGGGCGCCAAATAAAAGACCGTTGGGTTCTGGTTCTGGGAACCCGATGACTTTTGACACGACACCCCCGTGGGCTTGGGGGGCAGGCACATAGAAAATCCTGGGGTTCTGGCCTTGGGAGCCCCAAGATATTTGACACGGCGCCCTCGTGGGTTCGGGGGGTCGCCACGTCAAAAATTTTCGGGTTCTGGCCTTGGGAACACTTGGATGTTGACACGGCGCCCCTGTGGGCTCGGGGGGCCGCCACGTAAGACATCCTCTGGTCCGGGCTTTGGGAACCCACAGATTTTTTGACACAGCGCCCCCGTGAACTCGGGAACAACCCCCCGGCACAACGGCCAGCAAAATCCCGCAGCGCCACCCCCTGGCACAACCCCCCAGCGCAACCCCTCAACACAACCCCGCAGCACAATCCCCCGGAACAACCCTCAAGCACAACCCCCCAGCACAACCCTTCAGCACAATCCCTCCAGCACGCCTCGCCAGCACAATACCCCATACCCCAGCACTGACCCCCCAGCACGACCCCCCAGCACAGCCCCCCAGCACAACCTCCCAGCACAACCCCCAAGCGCAAACCCCCAGCACGACCCCCCACACCCACCGGGCACAACACCACCTGCACAGACCCCCAGCAAGACCCCCCAGCACAAACCCCAGGCACAACCACCCAGCACCCCCCCAAGCACAACCCCCCAAGCACAACCCCCCAAGCAACCCCCCCGAGCTCAACCCTACCGCACAACTCCCCAGCACAACCCCCAGCACAACCCCCCAGCACAACCCCCCAGCACAACCCCTCGGCACAACCTCCCAGCACAATCCCCCAGCACAACCCCCCAGCACAATTCCCCAGCGCAACCACCAGCACGACGTTATCGCCATGACCATGTTTGAATTATGTGTTCGAGGATCACTCGCGCGATGACCGCAAGGCATGGAACAAAACAAATAGTTATGAAAATATGACTTTAGAATAGGTCCGCGAGGCTCTGAGGCCAGGCATGCCGTCCTAGCTGTCTGAACTCCCTGTGCTGAGACTTGGATGTACACTGATCCTCCTCTTCTTTCATTTTCCTCCTGCTCCTCCTCCTCCTCCTCATCCCTTGGAAAGGCCAGCGGAAGGAGCCCGGGGAATTTGGACGCCTCCCGCAAAAGGTCCTCCCGGAGCCTCTCCTCCTCGGGCGCGCGCGCGCACGTCGGACCCCGTGCCAGGAAGAGGGAGAGGTGGAGGGGGGGTGGAGGAGGAGGAGGAGGAGGAGGAGGAGGAGGAGGAGGAGGAGGAGGAGGAGGAGGAGGAGGAGGGGGAAGAGGGAAGGAAGAGGAAGGGGGAGAAGCCAGAGGAGGGTACTGACGATGCGGGGTGGGTCTGCACCCCCTGGGGCCAAGCCTGCGGGAAGATGTTGGCCTGTGCCTCGTCCCATTCGCGAGTTCCCCTCCCGACGTTGGTGGCCACTCCCCCTAGCGACTACCGCCTCCGGGGACTCGAAACCGTGAAGCCTTGCTATCTGCTGGATGATGAAAGACGGGATCGCCAGAATGGCAGGGGTCGACGGCGGGCCAACCGCCGCCGAAGCAGACCCATCAACAGCCTGGAAATCAAAACAACACACGCGCTGAAACGACGCAACGCCCACACCATCTGCATTTGCCAGATCATGTCAGACGCACGCCGAATGTCATCGAGGGGCTAACACCAATCACGGTAGGATGAGACTGGCGGCCCAGGGCAATTAGTCCTCGGTATGGCACGATGTCACTGTTGCTCCTAACGAGACCTCCAAGCCCACGGGAAAGACGACGAACCTTTTTTTTATGGAGTCCGTTCGGGAGAAGTCAAAACAACACACGCGCTGATACGACGCAATGTCCACACCAGGGTGTACACCTCCCCTCCGCTCTCCCCTCGGGTCTGGAGGGGGGGGTCGCAAGTGGTTAGAATGTCCAAGATGGCACAATATGGCTTCAATATGGCCCTAGAGAGCTCAAGATGACTTCGAATATGGCTTAAGATAACCTCCAAGAGGCCACAACACTGCTCGAAGACGGCCCCAAGTGGCCACGGAGCCTCCCAAGGATAGCACCAGGAGGTCATCCTTGGGAGGTGGAGGCTGTGGAGATGGAGGTGGTGGTGGGGGTGGAAGTGGAGGTGGAGAGGGATTTCAATTACATCGTTGACAAAAGGTTCTCTCGCCTCGGGCTGCATTACAGTAGCTGCGCGGGGACGAAGAGGCGGAGGAGGAGGAGGAATGTCCTCAACTGCCCTGGGCGCCAGTTCACGCAGCTCAGGAGGAGGAGGGGGAGGACGACGAGGAGAGGGAGGGATGGGGGAGGAGGGAGGGGGAGGGAGGAGGGGGAGGAGGAGAGGGGGAGGAGGGGAGGAGGAGGAGGAGGGGGAGGGGGAGGGCGACGAGGGGGAGGGGGGAGGGATGTGCTCGAGGGACCGACGTGCGGCGACCCGCACCGCCGGGGCGCGGCGGCAGACCGACCGGGGCGGGCACCCGAGCAGAGACGCGAAGGGGTCTGAGCCTGGCGGCTCTCGGACCGTGCCTCGGGCCTCAGGCGGCCGCGCGGTCCGGAGTCCTGGCGACCCTCCTCCTCCTCCTCCTCCTCCTCCTCCTCCTCCTCCTCCTCCTCCTCCTCCTCCTCCTCCTCCTCCTCCTCCTCCTCCTCCTCCTCCATCTAAGATTTGGCGCAACGTCGTGTCCCCCCGCCCCTCCAGCGCAGATCGCATGCAAGAACCGCCAGACCCCCAGCGTCATGATTTTCCTGAATGAGAAGACTGCGGCCCCCTGATAACCACACCCTGGGAATAAGAAAATCTGGGGTCCCAGAGGGGAAAACAAAACTATTTCCCCTGGAACTCGACTGCACGGATGCATGGTGTAGGGATGTACGGTGTAGGGTGCACAAGTCGTAGTAGCAGTAGTAGTAGTCGTAGAAGTCGTAGTAGTCGTAGTAGTCGTAGTAGTCGTAGTAGTCGTAGTAGTAGTAGTAGTAGTAGTAGTAGTAGTAGTAGTAGTAGTAGTAGTAGTAGTTAGTAGTAGTAGTAGTAGTAGTAGTAGTAGTAGTAGTAGTAGGTAGTAGGTAGTAGGTAGTAGTAGTAGTAGTAGTAGTAGTAGTAGTAGTAGTAGTAGTAGTAGTAGTAGTAGTAGTAGTAGTAGTAGTAGTAGTAGTAGTAGTAGTGTAGTAGTAGTCGTAGTAGTCGTAGTAGTAGTAGTAGTCGTAGTAGTAGTCGTAGTAGTAGTAGTAGTAGCAGTAGTAGTAGTAATAGTAGTTAGTAGTAGTAGTAGCAGCATCAGCAGCAGCAGAAGTAGTAGTAGTAGTAGTGGTGGTAGTAGAAGTAGTAGTAGTAGTAGTAGTAGTAGTAGTAGTAGTAGTAGTAGTAGTAGTAGTAGTGGTAGTGGTGGTAGTCGTAGTAGTGGTGGTAGTCGTAGTAGTAGTAGTAGTAGTAGTAGTAGTAGTAGTAGTCGTTGTAGTAGTAGGACGAGGAGGAGTAGTAGTAGTATCAGCAGTAGTAGTAGTAGTAGCCATAGCAGTAGTAGTAGTAGTTGTTGTAGTAGTAGTAGTACTACGACTACTACTACTACTACTACTACTACTAATAGTAGTCGCCGTAGTAGCAGCGATAAGAGTAGTAATGATGCTGGTGGGAGCAGTAGTAGTACTACTACGAGTAGTAATAGTAGTAATGATACTAGTAGTAGTAAGTATAGAAACCGTCGTAGTCGCAGTCTCAGTCGTAGTTGTGGAAGTAGTAGAAGTAGTAGTCGTCGTAGTAGCAGTAGTAGTAGTAGTAGAAGTATCAGTAGTAGAAGTAGTAGTAGTAGTAGTAGTAGTAGTAGTCGTCGTAGTAGTAGTGGTAGTGGTAGTATAGTACTCGTAGTAAGAGGAGTCGTCGTAGTAGCAGTGATAAAAATAGTAATGATGCTGGTGGGAGCAGTAGTACTACTACGAGTAGTAAAAGTAGTAATGATACTAGTAGTAGTAAGTATAGAAACCGTCGTAGTCGCAGTCTCAGTCGTAGTTGTAGAAGTAGTAGAAGTAGAAGTCGTCGTAGTAGTAGTAGTAGAAGTAGTAGTAGAAGTAGTAGTAGTAGCAGTCTCAGTAGTAGTTGTAGAAGTAGTAGATAGTAGTAGCAGTAGTAGTAGTACTGGTAGTGGTCGTATAGTACTAGTAGTAAGAGGAGTCGTAGTAGTAGAAGTGGTAGAAGCAGTACTAGTAGTACTAGTAGTAGTAGTCGTAGAAGTAGTAGTAGCAGTAGTAGTAGTAGTAGTAACCGTAGTGATAGTAGTAAGAGTAGTAGTAGCACTAGTACGAGTACTACTAGTAGTAGTCGTAGTAGTAGTAGTAGTAGTAGTAGTAGTAAAAGTGAAAGTAGAAGTAGTAATGATGCTGGTAGTAGGAGTAGTAGTACTACTACCAGTAGTAAGAGCAGTACTGATGATAGTAGTAGTAAATATAGAAACCGTCGTAGTCGCAGTCTTAGTCGTAGTTGTAGAAGTAGTAGAAGTAGTAGTCGTAGTAGTAGTAGTAGCAGCAGTAGTAGTAGTGGTAGTGGCAGTAGAGTACTAGTAGTAAGAGTAGTCGTGGTAGTAGAGGTAGTAGAAACAGTACTAGTAGTACTAGTATTACTAG
>CAUYUJ010014566.1:256937-296937 GCA_963575745.1 Prorocentrum cordatum | reverse complement strand
TCGGCCGTCTTGGTGGGCTCCTGGTCCGTCTGACGCCGTCGGAGGCCGTTTGGGGGGCCTTTATGGGCCGACTTGGGGCCCTCTTGGAATGCTCCAGGGCCGTCTTGGAGGCCATCTGAGGCGTCTTAAAGGCCTCCTGTGCCATCTTGGGGGCCTCTTGGGGCCACCATCGGGGCCCTCTTGGGCCGTTCTGGGGCCATCTTGGAGGCCTCTTGGGCGATCTTTCGGCGATCTTTGGGGGCTCTTGGGCCGTCTCGGGCTGTCGGAAGGCCGAGAAGTGCAAATGCGAAAATCCGTCAAAAACCTTTAGGGAAATCAATGTTGTTGGCCTCTTCTGGTCTTCCTGGAGGCCCCCTTGGGGGCCTCTTGGGCCGTCTTGGGCCAGCTTCGAGCCAACGTCGGCCATCTTGGTGGGTTCCTGGCACGTCTGACGCCGTCGGGAGCCGTCTTGGGGGCCTGGGCCGACTTGGAGCCCCTTGGGGCGCTTCGGGGCCGTCTTGGAGGCCATCTTGGCCGTCTTGGAGGCCATCTTGGGCGTCTTGGAGGCCCCTTCGCCCATCTTGGGGCCCTCTTGGGGTCGTCTTGGGGGCGTCTTGGGCCGCCATGGGACCATCTTGGAGGCCTGTTGGGTTTTTGCTCTGACAAAGACCAGCCGCACGCGCACCAGCCTGCTTAAAAAGATTGAGGCCAACGACGGAGACGCTATTCGACCCAGCTCCTCGCAAAGCGGGAGAGGTCGCCGTCGTCGTCCGAGTCGCTGGCAATGGGGAGGCCAGGCAGGTCCTCCCACAAGGCCGAAACAGCCTGGGACACAGGAGGAGAGAGATGCTCCTGCCCCGACCACCCCACCCCCACGTCCGACCCACTCCCAACCCCAGAGGTCACAGGGAGCAAGGGAAGCGGCGGCATGCTAGCAGTCTCCTCGAGCCTCCTCTTCCGCAGCAAAATCGGAGGCCCTAGAAACAAACTCGATTTGTTAGGGTGGCAACCTTTCAGCAAGTTCTGAAGGCGGTAGAAACGAGAGTCCCTCACGCGTGTGCCTAGCCTGCGCTGTCTCGGCAGGCATTCCACAGAGAGACCCTGGCTGCGATTTTCAGAGTACCCCCGCACAAAGAACAAAACAAAACTGGCCCCGCCCGGTGCAGCGAGCGCATGCCAGCCCTGCCTTGGCACTTAAGCTTGCGCAGAATGAGTCGGGCCTTCGCCGACCGAAGACACACCATACAGCGAAAACGTCGGCCACAAAATGCGACCGCCTGATCAAAACGAGAATGTGGCCTAGGCCGGCCGAACCCTCCTTCGATGGTTTCGATGGCCCTGCCTAGCGCCTGTGCCTGAGCGCACAGCGGGGTGTCATCTCCAATCCTCGCCGCGACGCGCGTGCAAAACTGGGCGACCACCTGGACAGCTCCACGCGAGGCACGGTGAGCATCGCGCAGCATCTTCGCGTCTGGGTGCATTGCAGCACCCCGCTTGGCAGACGCGTCAGCCTGAGCGTTGCCGAAACGCTGCCACGCCGTGATAACACCATCCGCGACGGCGGAAGCTGGCGAGTGAGCTTCGACGTGAGTCGCCTCCACCGCCCCCACCCCACGGTCCGACACCAACCTCCAAACCTCCCTCCATAAGTAGGCCATGGGGTCGCCAGCGTCCGTGCCAGCTCCTGGCCCCTGGCGCCACACATCTACAAGAGGCTTGCAGTCAGTGAAAAATTTCAGCTGAGCTCCCATGTAGCGGAGGGCCATGAGGAAACTGGAGAGCTCCGCTGCGGGCACAGTCTGAAACAGCATAGGTAGCGGTCCGTGCATCCCCGCAACCTCCTGCCACTGGGAGTCGAGTGAGCACAGCCCCCAACCACATCTCCTAAGGCGACAGTATTGCCCATGCACACCCGAGCCATCTCCAAACACATGCACGTCGAGCAGCAAATCAGGCGACCGCAGGGTCCACACCACTCGCTCCTCGAGGCAAGGGCTCGGAAAAAAGCCAGGACGGATCAGGGACGAGAAAACGGGTCCAAAACAGCGAGCGGTCGGCTGTCGTCTTCGCCAACTCAAGCATTTGACTGGCCAGCTCGAAGCCTGCCTTGAAATCCCGACGGCACTCAGAGTGCACAGGGCAACCACCAGGTGAAGCCGGCGCTCTTACACGCAAGGCACTCAGGATTAATCGCTCCACCAGCTTCATATAGCCTCTCTTGAGACCAGAAACCCCCGGAAAAAAAAAAAAAAAAAAAAAAAAAAAAAAAAAAAAAAAAAAAAAAAAAAAAAAAAAAAAAAAAAAAAAAAAAAAAAAAAAAAAAAAAACTTGAGGGGCCCCTGATGATTGGGGGTCCAATCGGGGCCTTTAAGCGAGGCAGGAAGGAGGGGGGACCTCAGAGGCTCGAGGAGAGGCGGATGGGGACACAGCGAGGCCCGGGACGAATGCTTCGCCAGAACCTGCTGCCAAATCCAACGCCTGGTAGCTTCGCCAGCCAACCTACCCACATCCCGCGGCGACATTTTCTCGATAAACACGGGACCACGGTGGGTCAGCCAGCGGAACGGGCCCAAAAACTTCCAAACTAAACGCATCATCGTGCCCGCAAGGGCCGATGCAGGCCCACGAATGTCGGACCAAACCTTATTCTCGGGGAGCGCCGACAGACGAGCCCAAGCCCCGCTCAGAAGACGTGCCATGTCAGATCTCGCCGCCCATCCGTCCCACAGCGCACGCATCCAGTAGAATATCGGCCCACGATTGCACTCGTAGGCTGGGTCGATCTGGCGGCCAGCGATCATGAGATCGAGAGACAAGGATCTGCCAGTGTGCCTGAACACGAAGCCAACTCGTGCAATCTGCCGAGCCCGCAACAGATGTGTGTGACTGACCCCGTGCACACCGACACCCCAAAGCATACCAGGTTTGAGGCCCGTCTGGACCAGTTTAATAGTTTTGCCCCCAGCTTTTGCCAGTCGCTTGCACCGAGGGACCCTGGAAGACATCTTGCCCAACCGCTTAGCACGAACAGCATGCAGGACACGATGACCACCCCCGAAATCTAATCCCAAGTTACGTACCGACCTGGTCAAGAACTTCACCGAAGATGGGCCGATCGTGCGAACGACGCTCCGAAGGTTCTGACCGACGACCGTATGGTGCTTCTTGGGGAGCGATATGTTGAGCCCGATCTGGAGCAGCTCAGAGGTGAGGAGGTTCTCAGCACCCTTGAGATCATGAGCCACCCCCCAAGCGCCCCCTACCCTTTGAAGCTGCAAGTCATCAGCCACAATCGCGAGATCGACGGAAGCATAACGCTGAACAACGGCATCAGCAGGGGGGAGGAGCACGAGTCGCAACAGCGAAGTAGCACAACTGCAACCTGCGACGGTTGTACGATTGGTCGAGACCACCTCTGTCGCAATCATTTCGAATAAGACCATCCTGTCCAGGCTGTAGGTGGCCAGGAGGAAACGTAGCGCTTTCCCAGAGAACTGATGTCTACGGGCGGCAGCGGCGAGCACATGATGAGGCACGTGTTCATATGCTTTGACCAAGTCTAGCAGCTTAGACCCTGCCGCCTTGCCCTGGCCCCGAGCCAACTCCGCCTTGAAACTCTGCTCCCAAACGCAAATATCACATGAAGCCCCGAATCTCCAAACCCAAAACTCCGGGGGCGATCGATCTCCCAGGGGCCAGCAACTTTCCAGCGGGCCCATCTGGACCACATCCTGAGAAGAGACGGGAAGATACCAATAGGCCGATCCCCTCCGTCTGGCGGTGGCTTGGGCAGGAGTGCGATGATGAGCAACAATGCCCAACACCTGGGCACGTGGACCAGGCGCTGCATCTGCTCCCAGATGCACAAGAAAACAGCAACGGCGCCTTCGTCGAGAAAAGACCAGTGCCGAGGATGAAGGCCACATACCCCCACAGCCGTGTGCGTACTGCACGACCGAATCAGGGCTGCAAGCTCCTCGTGCGTCGGGGGCTCAAGCTCGGGTTCATCTTCACACCAGCTGAAATCAGGATCAGGAAATACTTGTCCTACTCCCCAATGTTCATGCCAGCTTTGAGCTCGTGCTTCGGCTTCTTCCAAGACACCCAGAGGGGCACCAGATGGCCCTGAGAACTGCGAGAGCCCACACGTAGCCCACTTGGGAACCTCTCTGGTACACCTGTGTCCCAGACGAGCCCCGCTCGTAAGAGCCTCAACCACCCAGTTTCTCCCAGCCCTGGCCCTCTCCGAGGCCGCATGGTGCTCATGTTCTTGGGCCCACTTGCGAACCTGCCAAATCAACTCGTTGAGCTCCGAGGTCGCAGCCGGGTTGACTGCCGATATCCTAAGCCTCCAGGACTCCCAGTGCTTGCAGTCAGTGAACGGGGGCACATAGTTCACCAACTTCCTGAGAACCAGCCCAGCTTGCTGTAACCCCCCCAAGATAGGCCGCGGCCCATGCCAGAGGTACAAAATGTCCTGGAGCCGCCTCTCAAAAACCCGCCACATCCGACCTTCGCCGATGGCCCGAGGATGGGTGGACGCGGGCGGGCCTAGGAGGGGGGCCTGGACCACATTGGGGGGGCTTCCTCGTCCTCGATAACGTGGATCGTCTTCCACCTGGAGAACACGAGTTAAATTAAGTTCTGCCCTCGGAACCCACTGGGAGGTGACAGTATCCAACATATATTTTGAACACTTGCCGCCCTTGAAAACCTCCAGGAGATCATCTCATCCCAGTGGCCTAGGATCGCACCCAATCGGGCGGCATAACGGGAGCGCCGATGGTTTCTTCAGCCTGGGTACCGTCACCTGCCTGGGGCTGCCACTGATTGCCAACACAACTGGGCGGTGCGGCCTCGTGCAAGTCGACCATGTCGCCACACAGCAACGGTCAACGAAAGGCCTGAGCACATTCGATACAACAAAATAGTCGATGGAAGATCGAGGTGTTCCAAGCTGGCACGCCCACTGAGCATCGTCAAAAACCACGTCAGCCTGGAGGTCCCCTAGCCACCCAGACTCAATAAGCTGCTCACCAGGAAACTGAAAATCCCCTCCCAATATGAAGGGCATCCCGTATGCACGGAGAACTTCCCCGATGTTGTGGAGGAGGGTGAGGTCTTGACCCCTGCAGCCGATCCCCGTGTGTAAGTAGACTGAACCGACGACGACTCCGCCCGTGCAGAAACCGCTCCAGAGAGCTAACCAAAACCGATGATCAGGAGGTAGAGCGATACCAGGGGGGAGAGCGTCGAGGCCGTTGAGGCCCCAGAGCTTCGGTGTAGCCATGCCCACTCCTCCAGACGTGCCAGACTCTGAACGACCCGACGGCGCCGCTGGGGATAGCAAAGAATTCAGCCATGCCTTCCGCAGGGCATGCTGGACGTCTGCCAGCTGAAACTCAGACTGGCGATGCTCCTGGAACAAAACCAAATCGGACTCCACGGCGTGAATCAGCTCTAGGAGAGGCCTGCGTGAGACCCTGGAGCCCTTGTCACACTCCACTCCCCACGTAGTAATATTAGACGAACAGATCCCCCAGACCTCAGGTCGCCTATGACGAACAGGCTTAGTTGAAGGGGAACCCTCCGCTGGAGGTGCCGACGGGGAGAAAGAACACGCCTGATGATGGGAAAACGCCTGGCAGGCACGAGTCTCCAGCCCCCCCTCGCGAGGCCCCAGCTTCGCCGCAAATCTGGGAGTCTTGCTTCCCCGCGACCTCCACCAAAGCGGTCGCGGCCCTGGCGGACCTGCCTCTCGCGCCCGCCAAGACCTCAGGTGCACTCGAAGATGAACCAGACGCCGAAGGAGAACTCGAGAGAGAACCCAGCGCCACCTCGGACACCTTGCCGAGCATGTTACCCCCCGTGTGGTCCATCACCAGCAGCTGCGGAAACATCAGCACCAGGGCCGTGGCCAGCCCCAGCACCAGGAACACGATGACCTCCAGGTGCAGCCGCCGCCGCAAGCGCTGGGGGATCACGCCTGGGCCGCTTGGCGAGGGCCGCGGGGTTCTCCAGGAACTCCAGCATCGTCTTGAATAGGCCCTCGTACTGCCCCGCTTTGCCACCCTGCATGAGCTCTTGGAGCTGCTGCTTGCAATCCTCGGCCACCCTGGAGTCGATGGCCGATGTCGAAGTAGCCCCAGCATCACTAGCATCGCCACCAGCAGCCGCCCGCTGGGCCGCTGCCTCGGCCGCCTGCCGCTGGCGCGCTCCCTCCTCATACTGGAATTGATGCCCTGCCGCGGATAGGTCGCCCAGGAGGTCAACCACCGACTGGAACTGGGCCGCCTTTGCCGACTTGAAACCTGCAGGGAGATGGCCGAACAAGGTCTCGACCAAGCCCGTGATTGCCGACTTCCCATCAGCACCCACAGGGTGAAGGACGGCTCGGCGATGAAGTCGCTGCCACTCCTCCTCCTCACGCTTGACAGACTCCGCCAACTTCTGCTGAGACTCCAGGCACTCCGCCAAGTCCTGCTCGAGCTCAGCTTGCTTCTGCTTGATCGAAACCTCCGTGGACTGCGCTGCCTGAAGCTGGCCCTGGTAGTGGGCCAACTTGTCCTTATGTAATCGCACCCGCATCCAAGGCGTCTGGCCCTGGACGTCATCAGGTGCGGCGGACACGATAGGGATCTGGGCCTTTGCTGCCACAACCAGCGGGCGTTCGGGCCCAAGGCCTGCCAGTGTGAGCTGCTCTTTCCCTTTGGCACGAGCGGCAGCGCCCCCTTTGCCATGCCCACGGCCAGGCTTTGCAGGTGCACCTCCGCTTGGGGACTCAGCAGCACCGTGATCGGGCATGGAACCACCTTTGCGGCCTCGGCCACTCTTGCCCACCAGCTGCCAAGCATCCTGTGCTTGCTGCTCGCCCGTTATCCAGGGTCTCGGGGGCCCTTGGACAGTGTCACGAACAACAATATCGCGAATCCACTTCTTACAGCGAAAACACCTGCCCCACTCCACCAGGTTATACTGGTAGCCGCACGAGTTCTTGCCATAGCACGTCTTTCAACCACTCTGCGAATGCGGGCGGTCACGCGCCTGACGAGGAGGCCCCTTGGGCGGATCTGGGACCATCACACGCGCGCGCGACACGCCGAAATAAAATCTCGCCTGGCCAGGCAAACGAGGGGCACTGTGGGGGCCGCTGCTCCCCCTTGCCAGTGAGGCCAGGTCCTGAACCGAGGCTACGGACTTGAGCCAAAATGGCTACGGACTTGGAGGACTCTTGGGCGATCTTGGGTCGATCTTGGGAACCTCTTGGGCCGTCTTGGGCCGTCGGAAAGCCGAAAAGGCGCAAATGCCAAAATCCTGCAAAAACCTACGGAAAAGCAATGATGTTGGCCCTTTCGGGCCTTCCTGGGGGACGTCTTGGAGGGCTCTCGAGCCGTCTTGGGGGCCTCTTGCGGGCCTTTTGGGCCGTCGTAGACCATCTTGAGGCCATCTTGGGCCATCTTGGGTGCATCTTGGAGCCATCTTAGACGCCTTTGAGGCCATCTTGGCTGTCTTGGAGGCATCTTGGAGGCCATCCTGGGCCATCTTGGCCGTCTTGGGGGCCATTTTGGGCCAACTTGGGGCAACAAAGGCATTGACGGACGGATGTTCGGGAATCTCGCGGGACCCTGGCGGGCGGAAGCCCCAGGGGGAGTTCTTTTGGAAAAAGAACCAAAACCAACAGCCATATGGTCCGGCACGCCAGGCACCCCTTTGATAAATCAAAAGGGGGCGGCGGATCCCAGTGGCCTTCGGCCCATCCCGCCACCGTGTCTGGGTTGTGGGTCTGAGGCCTCTTGTGTATGCGATGGGGTGTCGTGGGGAGCCTTTCGAGGGTTTCTTGGAGGCGGTTTCGGCGCCTCTTGGGGGCCTCTTGGGGCAAAGATGGCCCCAAGATCGCCCAAGAGGCCTCCAGGATGGCCCCAGAACAGCCTAAGAGGCCCCCAAGACGGTCCCAAGAGAGCACCAAGACGGCCCACGAGGCCTTCAAGACGCCCAAGATGGCCCTGGAGCACCCCAAGAGGCCCCAAGTCGGCCCAGAAAGGCCCCCAAGAGGGCTTCCGACTGCGTCAGACGGGCCAGGAGCCCACCAAGACGGCCACAGAGGCCCCCGAGAAGCCCCCAGAGGCCCCCAAGAGGCCCAAAGAGGCCCTCAAGATGCCTCCAAGAGGCTCCCAGGAAGCTCCCAGGAGGCTCCAGGAGTGTCCCAATAGGCTCCCAAGATCCCCCCTCCTCCTCCTCCTCCTCCGCCTCCTCCTCCTCCTCCTCCTCCTCCTCCTCCTCCTCCTCCTCCTCCTCCTCATTGTCCTCCTCCTCCTCCTCCTCCTCCTCCTCCTCCTCCTCCTCCTCGTCCTCCTCCTCCGCCTCCTCCTCCTCCGTTTCTCCCTGATCTTCCCCGCCATCCTCCCCCAAGTGTTCCCCGAAGGGTTTCCCCAACGGTTGGGGGAACACATGGTCCGATCGCTTGGCGGAGCTCTTGCCACAACGCTCAGCCACATGGGCGATTCTAGAAGGCAGGGGGCGGCGGTAATTCGCCGTACAGGTCTTCGATAACGCCAACGTCGAAATATGCGCTGATGAGTCCTATCCGCCCCCGCATGATGTTCCCAGATGTGCCAAGGCATCGCCGAGACGCACCGACGCGACTCTGATGTATCCCATTATGGTAGAGAGGGGGCCGGCGGCAGGGGGCGAAGCCCTTACGGATAGTACCAATGTGAGTCTTACTAAGAATAGTAGTCGTAGTATGACCAGTAGTAGTAGTAGTAGTAGTAGTAGTAGTAGTAGTAGTAGTAGTAGTAGTAGTAGTAGTAGTAGTAGTAGTAGTAGTAGTAGTAGTAGTAGTAGTAGTAGTAGTAGTAGTAGTAGTAGTAGTAGTAGTAGTAGTAGTAGTAGTAGTAGTAGTAGTAGTAGTAGTAGTAGTAGTAGTAGTAGTAGTAGTAGTAGTAGTAGTAGTAGTCAGTAGTAGTAGTAGTAGTAGTAGTAGTAGTAGTAGTAGTAGTAGTAGTAGTAGTAGTAGTAGTAGTAGTAGTAGTAGTAGTAGTAGTAGTAGTAGTAGTAGTAGTCAGTAGTAGTCGTAGTCGTAGTCGTAAGTAGTAGTAGTAGCAGTAGTAGTAGTAGTAGTAGTAGTAGTAGTAGTAGTAGTAGTAGTAGTAGTAGTAGTAGTAGTAGTAGTAGTAGTAGTAGTAGTAGTAGTAGTAGTAGTAGTAGTAGTAGTAGTAGTAGTAGTAGTAGTAGTAGTAGTAGTAGTAGTAGTAGTAGTAGTAGTAGTAGTAGTAGTCATAGTCGTAGTCGTAGTAATAATAATAGTAGCAGTAGCAGTAGTAGTAGCAGTAATAGTAGTAGTAGCGCTCGTAATATACCTACGATTCGAAGTTGGCCTGAAGATAACCCAATTCGGCCCCCCCGCCCCCCTCCCGCCGACCAAAAGTGTCTTGCCCAGAGGTGATCAACACAGGAGGGGTGAGAGGCTGGTATACTTCTTTATCCGGGGCATGCCGTTAACGTGGACCCCCAGAGGTCTTGTCTGGACCTCTTCTCTGGGACTGGCTTTTCATCTTGAACCGTTTTCTGACGGTCCCGAGGCCCGATAAGGAACCCCAGAGGCAGAACATAACAAAGAACCTTCCGTCGTGATTCCTTGCGCGACCCGACGGGGTCTAGGCCCAGCGCACAAACACAAAAACTTTCGGAGATCTGCGCGGATTTCTTACTTGCATCGGCGTTAGGCCCTCCACCCTGACGCGTGGAGCGTGCCAGGGGCGGCGCAAGATGCGCCACCAGGGGGGCGCCGCGCCGATCCAAGAAATCCGTCCAGACCTCCGAAGTGTATGTTTGTAAAGCTGTTGCTTCGACGCCATTGATTGCCCGCAGAAGCGTCCCAGATGGGGTCGAACTAAATGGTTCCGGAGGGTCGCGCCGCATCGCCGATGCATCGGCGATGCTCCGGCGACGTCGGCGATGCAGCGGCGACGTCGGCGTGGAGGAAAATCGGGCTACGTCTCGAGCCGCATCGGCGATGAATCGGGTATAAGACGCGATCCTCCGACCCCATCTCCCAGATCAGGAGGGCCAGGCGCTGGCCCTACATCCATAGACAAGGCCCTCACCTTCGAAGAAGCACGGGTGTTTCTCAGAAGCCCTCCCCCCCTCCCCCCAACCCCCCTCCGCGTGGCTGATGTTTCTTCGTCGACGCCCCCGCCGGGTCCTCCGCCTTCAGCTCGTCGGACAGGGTGCCCGCGGCGCACGTGTACGAGAGCGGGTCCGCCGGGGCGGGCAATGCCTGCGCTGCTGAGGCAAGCGGCCCGAAGGACCGCTCGGAGACCCGCGCAGGGGGCCCTTTGGGGCCCGCGGGCCCCCCTCCTTGGCGCGGAGCGCGCCAAGGGGGCCCAGCGCCGATCCCAGAAACCCGCGCAGACCTCCGAGAGATTCTGTGTTTGTCGTTTTGGCTCTTCGATACAAGTCGGCGACTACGAAAAGGTGTGGTTTGCAAAATGCGCGAGGTTTGCAACCCGGACCCTTGGGGGGGGCGCGCGGTTCGAAGATGTCAGGATCGGCCCAAGATCGGCCTGCATCGAATCGGGGAACTGGCTCGGGTCGGAATGCAAGTCGGATCGGGCCGCGCAGACGCTGAGTCGGAATCGAATCGGATCGGCAGCGCCTGGACGCACAACAGCACCATACAAGCGTCGGGCCGGCTGGGATCGAACGAAAATCCAATCGAATAGGATATTGCTGAATGGGTATCGACACGGATCAATCAGAATGTTGCAAGTCCTCCAAAGGCCCACGCCTCCCAGGGCCCCTGGGAGCGCCCCTGGGAGGCGCACCGCGAGCGTTGGGAGGCCCCTGGGAGGCCCCTGGGAGCGCCGTGGGATTTGTGCGAATACAAATAAAACTTCCCCTCCGACCAGCACTTGATTCAAACACAAAGCAAGAAAGATAAAATCGATCTAATTCCGTACCCAAACTCAGTCGCGAGGAGGTGCGTCCACCCTCCCGCCCAGCTTATGAGCCACAACGGCCACGGGCGGAAGGGACAGGTAATTCATCAGCACCTCAAATAAATCTCACATCCTCGCCCACCTGATTTTCACACAGCAAAAAGATACCGTTACTGAAGAACGCGTTGCAGATTATGAAGCAAACCTCCAGAATATTCATGAACGTGCCTGTCGGCTCGACCGGCCACAAGCCGCCCGCACACCGAACAACACCTATCAAGATAACTAATCAAATCTTGAACAGCAAACATCAAAATATATAATCCAATCCTCAGCAACAAGATCAAGATAACATATCAAATATTGCTGCAAAAATCATCCATTCACTTGACAAGGTGTACTCATCTTCTCTTCACCTGAGAGGGTGCACACACATCTCCTCAGCCAACAAACGTATACACAAAGCTGATAGCCATATCACGCACCCGCTTCCACCACCCAATGTAAACACAAAGCTGGTAGTGAAATCTCAATAAAATCTCCCGCCATCCATCATCAACACAAGGTTGGTAGTGACATCTGATCGTAACTGAGCTGACTTGAAGATGCTGTAGGCGATGTACGACTTGATAATTGAAACCAGTATGTAGCTCCTGCTCTCGCCTGCGTCCAGCTTCAGACACCGGCCCAAGCAATTAGCGCAGTGCTTGTCCTTACTATCTATGTCTGCGAAGCTGCTGCCTTCGTATTTGCCACCCTTGATGCGCATCGGTCCCAGCGTAGCCAACCATTGCCTCATGAGAGCACTGTCCTCCAGGTCGATTCTCGTCCTTGTAGTCATAGAAGCGCTCGTCTACATAATTGTACGTCTCCACCGGCCAGGTAGATACCTCATCGTTCCCATCGGTGTCGCCGTACAGTTCCTGGTTGACGTACTTAGCCATCTTCGCGTTCAGGTTGTCGACCTCAACTGTTGGCTGCCACTTTCCCTCGTCCAACTTGCTTCCGTCCGCGCATTGATGGCGCTCTGCCACCCGCATTTCCGATATTTTCTGGATTCTCGCGTCTTCCCCCGACTTCCAATACTTCCAATATGTCCTGGGAATCGCGGATTATTTGTCTATGTATTTGTTCCTTTCCTGACTGACTGATCCTTTGAACCCACGACAGGCGGCAATCTCGAACGTCTCAGGTACCTGTCGACCGTCTCAGGTGCCGACGGCAGTTTCAAACGTCCCATTGGTCGACGAAGGAATTCTATTAAAGATCCTATGGCGTTCCGGAGAGTATTGGGAGGCTCTGGGAAATTCTCGGAAGCTCTAGGTGGGAGAGGACGGAATCGAAGGAGGGGGGAGGAGGTGCAGCTGAGCCAGCCCCCCCCCCCTGCAGTGGCAACTCACGGGAGCCTCCCACGCCATCGCTCCCGCGAAAGGTCACTGATTGACGCTGGTCGACGCTGATCGATGCTTCGACGCTAGGCGACGCTATAATCCACGCTACATCGGCGCTATCACATCGATCACTAGGCGCTCATCGACGCTAGTCGACGCCAAAGACGAAAGTGCAGTGGCATGCAAGTCTCCCATGATTTGCCACCGAGCCTCCCCCTGTCGGCATCCGCCGACCCAGACATGCGATGCCTTTAACTTTCCAATACGAGGCCCCCAAAAGTCCCGACACCTTCCCCAAGGCCCGTTCGTCTGTCCTGAGCCACAAGCATCCCGCCGTGAGTTTGGTTCCACGTCGCGAGCACTCCTGGGGAGCTCCTCCTCCTCGGGAAAAACAAGAAGCAGCAACAAAGACATAGACTGCGGGCGCTCCGCGCAGAACTCCGAAAGTTTACAGCGGTGCTGCTGAAATTAGCAACGCTAAATCAAGAAAGAAGTTCCTCTGTGGCCCTCAGTCATGGAAGGACGCCAAGGAACATCGCGCCGCTTCCGAACCCAGACTGCTCCTTCAAGTCAGCGTCTTGACTGTATGGTTGTGCCGCTGTTTGTGCCCTGATCCTTGGCCTGGCCAGGGCCCCCTCCCCCCCAAGAAAACGGAGCCAGGACGAGGATAAGTTCGGGTTAGGATGCATCGACAACCTCTGAGATCTGGCGGCCTTGAAAGATGTCTTGGGCGCCGCGGCCTCCTCAGAGCGCCTGGAACGCCCTGAGAGCGTTCCCGAACGCTCTGGAACGCATTTATCGAGAGCGCGCAAACAGGGATCGGGGGAGGTGCCCTCCCCAAAATGCAGCTGGTGCCGCCTCGCTCGGCGGCGGAAATCCGCGATTTCCCTTGGAAACGAAGCCCGTCGCTAATCCACGCCCCTTTGATCCATGTTTGAGATCGCCTGGTCATCCTCGTCCTTGTCCCGTCCGAGGAGCACCCCTCCCCGCGGGCGCCCCCTCCCCCAGCGGGGGGGGGCCTTCGAATAGTCGGCGTCGCGGCCGAGCTCGAGCCTCCGCTGCCCGCCACGGCGCGGGGACGGCCCCACCCACGGCAGGGCCGTCGACTCCTTGGAGAAACAAGACAGTCAGCGGAAGCGCTGCAGTCGGACCTAGGCCACACGAACCTCCCTCAAGAACACGAGACCCTCCGCCAGCGAAAACACTGAACTTCCAACGCCTCCCTCCCCAGGATGCACAAGGGCGTCCGAAAAACACGAAGAACACTAGGGTACCCTCCCCGAAGCGACCTCGATCTGATACCTCGGTCCGGCTGTAGAGCAACAAGACAGCGGAGGCGTCACCTTTCGGAGCTCCGAGCGGACTTCTTGGATCTGCGCTGGGCCCCCTGGCGGCACCTCTGGCGCCGCCGCTGGCCCGCGGAGCGCGCCAGGAAGAGGGGTCCAGCGCAGATCCAGGAAAACCGCGCGGACCTCCAAAAAGCTACGTTTCTGGGTTGTGTCTTCTCTGGCCCACCCACGGCAGTTCCGCCGTCCGCCATCGTCGTCGTCGTCCGCTCTTCTCTTTGCTCGGCGGCGAGCTGCGCAGCACCCTCGCGGCCAAAGAAGAACAACGCCAAAGGACAGGGCAGGAGAAAGACAGCCCGCGCATGCGCACGGAGGCCTCTCAGTGGCGAGAGAAAGCGGCCTACATGGGGCATACCCCCAGAGACGGCCACATCCAGGCCACGCGGAGAACCACGCCGTCGTCATCCATTCTCCTCCACCTCCACCTCCACCTCTTCCACGTCCTCCACGTCCTCCTCCTCTTTTCTCGTTGTCCTCCTTCGCCTCCTCCTCCTCCTCCTCCTCCTCCTTCTCCTCCTTCTTTCTCATTGTCCTCCTCCTCCTCCTCCTGCTCCTCCTCCTCCTTCTCCCACCGAGGCCACGGCTGGATCCGCCTCCAGATCCTGGCCAGAATGCACCCCAGGAAGGGACCATGGGGAGAACGAGAGGGAAGATATTCCCAGGCCTCCAGCGGATGGCTATGTTTAGTCCCGCCGCTCGGCCCCAGAATCCGTCCTGGGGGGCCGCTTTCAAGCGCCAGGGCAATCAGAATGGATGTGGGACGAAAGAAGTGCCCCCCGCGGAAAGGGAGGGGTCGAGACCTCTGGAGCTGGCCACGCCCCCCATCCGGAGCTGGGTCGAATCGCGAGAACGGACCGGATCGAATCGGAGTTTCCGCGGAACTGGATCGGGAGCGGATCGTGCGGACATCATGTTCATCACCATCATCATCATCATCATCATCATCATCATCATCATCATCATCATCATCATCATCATCATCATCATCATCATCATCATCATCATCATCATCATCATCATCATCATCATCATCAGCATCATCATCATCATCATCATCATCATCATCATCATCATCATCATCATCATCATCATCATCATCAATCATCATCATCATCATCATCATCATCATCATCATCATCATCATCATCATCATCATCATCATCATCATCATCATCATCTGCATCACCATCATCACAATTACCATCATCATCAGCATCATCATCGTCAGCAGCATCATCAGCATCATCATCATCATCATCAGCGTCATCATCATAATCATCAGCATCATCAGCATCATCATCAACATCAACAGGATCATCATCCTCAGAATCATCAGCATCATCAACATCAACATAATCATCATCATCGTAATCATCAGCATCAGCATCATCATCACAACCATCACAATCATCATCATCAGCAGCATCATCATCATCAGAGGCAGCAGTGTCATCATCGTCAGCAGCAGCATCAGCATCAGCATGAGCATCATCATCACCATCATCAGGATCATAATCAACAACACCATCACATTCATCATCAGCATCATCATCATCAGCATCATCAACATCATAAATCATCATCAGCATCACCATCATCAGCATCATCGTCATAACCATCATCGGCATCGTCAGCATCATCATCAGCATAATCATCATCACCACCAATCAGCATCAATGTTACCTCCATCTCCATCACCATCACCATCACCAGCAACATCATTATCAGCATCAGCATCAGCATCATGTTCATCATCATCATTATCATCATCATGATGATGATGATCATCATCATCATCGTCATCATCATCGTAATCGTCATCATCATCATCATCATCACCGTCATCATCACCATCCTCATCCTCATCATCCTCCTCATCTTCATCCTCATCATCATCATAATCGCCCTCAATATCAGCATCAGCATCATCAGCATCATCACCGTCATCATCAGCATCATCATCGTCATGCACCTTCCCCAACGTCGTCGTCGTCATCGTCATCGCCATCATCACCATAACCATCATCAGCAGCAGCAGCATCTTTCTCACAGTCCCCGTCATCATCATGCTCTTCGTAGTCGTCCTCCTCCTCATCACCTTCCTCCTCCTCTTTCCTCCGTAGCCATTTGGCTCAAGCCACTGGGACTTGAGCGGCGGCGGCCACACCTCTGCTCGAAACGCCGGAGGGTGACAACCATCCGAACCAGCCATGGCGGGAGACGCGCTTGGAGCTGAACTTGCACCGCTGCCTCTGGTGGTCCAAGCGGCATGCGGTGCTGCGCTGGCCAGCCTGCGCGACGTGCGGCGAGCGCGGCAGACACATGCATGTGTCGCGGCGGCGGCGCGTGAAACTGTTCAAGAAGCACTGGTGCCAGTTGAACCCAGCTGTGGCGGGATCCCCGCCCCGCCTGGTCCAGGCCGTCCTGAACCTCGCGTGCGACAGAACAGGCGACGCCTGCAAAATCACAGGCGCCAAGGACCTGGTGAAGACAGTCGGCGGCAAGGGCATGGCAGAGTCAAAAAGCTTGACAAGGTGAGACCCGTCCAGCTCATGTGAGTTTGGCGCAAGCTGTGAACAAGGTGCTGGCCTCCATACCCAAGGAAAAAGGAATTCGAGCTGGTGAACGAGAGGGCCGGCGAAGGCAAAATGAAAGCCTTCTCGGACCGCAAGGACGAGCTGAAAGTCGAATTCGACAGTTTCAAGACGGAGCGCACTAAAAACGTCGAGCAGCAGCAGCTGCTGGAGAATACCATCACCGAGCAGAACGGCCAACTGGAGCTTGTGAGCGTCAGCGTCGGAGAGCTGCGGCACCCAATGGGTAACACCATCAACGATGGGGATGACAAGATGACCAACACATGGACAGCACTTCAGACGAAGCTCTTCAGACGAAGCTACAGTTTTCGATGGTGAAGCAGATGCAGAAACAAGGTGGCTGAGAAAGTCTGCATGGTCAGAAGCCGTTCGTCACAGGCCTGAATGCCATGATAGTGATACTGACAAAGATAATGATGGTGCTGGTGCTGACGACGATGCTGGTGATCATTCAGAGGATGCTAATGCTGGAAACGGTGATGCGAAGAAAGCTGATACTGATAAATACCACGATGACCTAGGTGAAAATTACGGTGACGATGCGTATGGCGACGATGGTGAATGTTCACGTAGTGACGCTGACGATCATGATAATCACGATGGCAGTGATGCCGCACATGATCACGATAACAATGGTGTTGATGGGGATGATGATGATGGTGTTGGCGATGCTGGTGGCACAATAGATGATGATGTTGATGATGATGATGATGACGATGATGCTGATGATGATTGCAATGACGATGACAGTGGTGATGATGACGATGGCGGTGATGATGATGACGGCGATCATGGTGATGGCGACGATGCTGTATATGATGGCAATGATGATGACGATGGCGATGATGACGATGACGACGATGGCGATGCTGAGAATATGATGATGGTGAGGGTGAAAAATCTGATAAACAGGATGGTGACGACGGTAATGACTACGACAACAATAACGATCACGATGAGGATGGTGCTGACGATTATGACTCCGATGGCAATGGCGATGACGATGACGATCATGGTATAGTGCGGCGTATGCAGGCAATGGAGATGACGATGGCGATGATTACGATGGTGACAATGACGATGTCGAAGAGATGTGGGTGGTGATAGAGATGATGTATATCATTATCACTATGATGACGACGATGGTGGTGACGATGCCGAAATTGATGGTGATCATGATAGGGGTGGCCACCAATGACGACGCCTAAAGTTATGATGAGAACAACGGCAGTGTTGTCGGTAATGGCGCGCGGAGAATGACGAAAAAATGGATAACGATGACAACGCTGAGGATGATGAAGACACTGGCGATGATGAGAATGAGAAAATGGCAGTGACGCGAACCACGCCTTGCGCGCCCCCTCAGCACTCGCCCCCTCCTGCCACTCGGCCCTTTCCTCGAAGGGTCACCTCGCTAGCGGGGGCGTGTCCGCGTCGATCTTCCACGGCTCACCGAAGACGTGCACCTGCGCCCTCCGCCCTGCGCCTTCGAAGATGACTGCCGCGGGCCCGCGGGGGCTGCGCGCCACCTCCACGACCGCCTTCACCTCCTTCATCAGCGGCGCCAGCACGTCGGACACGATGAAATAATCGACCCCCCCCCCCCCCATCGTCGCACCGCCGCTGGCGATGACTGAGCCCGAATTCCCGGGGGCCCATTCCTGGAGAAGGCAAGGGCCCATGTCCCCGTCGCCCCCCAATGACCCAGGGACACCCTGTCCTCGGACCTGCCCGCCGACCTATTACAGTAGCTGCCTGCTTTCTTCCAAGCCAACGCCGTGCTCGAGGTGCACCGACGCCATGGGCGCCTTCACTTGCAGGCCCAGGCCCACCTCCAACGCCACCCGCCTGCGGCCCCAGTGCCTGGGGGCGCCCGCCAGCTCGCTGCCCCTCGCCTTCGTCGCGAGCACCGCCGCGCCGCCGCTCGATTCCAGGGCCCCTGCCCCCGCCGACTCCGTTCTGCCCGCGGCTGCCTTGCACGCGCATCTGCACGACCGTGCGCTCGCCTCCTAGTGCGCGCGGCGATTGGCGGGTCTCGCCGCGGCGCCCCTGCAGCAGAGCGCGCCCGGGCACCTTCGAGCCCGCGCCCTGCGCCTCCACCGGCAGCCGGGCAGCCGAACTCCAGGCGTTGGCGTTGGCCGCCCATGCCGCGACCCCCTGGCGCCTGGCCTTCTGCGCCTCTCCTGGGGCCCCCCCTTCTGGCTTTGCCCCATCGGCCTCGCTCCTCCTTCTCGCCCCGGCTGACAGCGCCACCGCTGCGTCGGCGAAGCTCGCGGCCCCCGCGGCGATTCGAGGTTTGGCTCCGCTGCGACAGCGCCACCGCTACTGACAAAGTCCGACTGGCAACAACATTCGCCGCGCCGATCGCCCCGTACTCTTTGGGCCCGCCAGGGGCCTCCAGAAGTGTCTCCCGCGCGCCTTCGAGTCCTCCGAAGGCCCCCCCCCCCCTCGCGCCGGGTCGCCGTCGCGCCGCCACTCGCCACAGGTGCAATCGCCGACTCGCTTCGCCAGGCGAGCCCGTCCACCTGCTCAAAGATGTCGGACCCCTCGCAGGCCGCGCCTCCCGCGGCGGCGCCCCCGCCGCCGCGCCCCCCTCCGACGGCGCCGCCGTCGCCGCCGTCGCCGACGCGTTCCGCGCGCCAGATCACCCTGCACACCTGCTCGACGATGTCGGCCTTGCCGCTGGACCGGCCCCCCCTGGCACCATCCGCCGCCGCTGCCCGTGGCCGTCTCGCCGCCACCATCACGGCCCGCCCCCCCCCTCGGCCTGGGCGCCGCATCGCCCAGCACCTCCCCGAACTGCCCCCGCAACCCGTTCAGCGAGAGCCCGGTCGCGGCCCCGGCCACAAATCATTCGCGAATTTGGGGAGGGGGGCAATTCTCCTGCCAGTCGTTCCCCAGGGCTTCGACGAAGCCCGCGGCCGCTTCTCCCCGCGCGCCCCCTCCTCCATGCGTCGACGCGCATCTCCTCCGCAATCCCCCGGAACGCGCCCGAGCCCCCCGCGCCACTGCCCATCCCCCACGGGCTGGAGCGCCGCGACCACAGACTCGCACCACTCGAGCCGCTCCAAGTCGCCCACGCTCGCCACGCCCATGGCCGTGGCCCACCTGCCCGCGCACCTGCCGAGGTAGTCCACGAACCTGGTCTCGTCCACGACTGCTAGCAAGGGGCAGGGCGGCGGCTTGCCCATGCCCAGCGGCCGCGCTTCCTGCTGCTCGCCCTAGACCTCGCCGCCTCACCCGCGCAAAGCGCGCGCGCGCCTCACCGCGCCCCCCACAAGGGCCCCCCCCGGGAGTTGGCCCAGCCGCGCAGCCCCGCGCGGCGACATCGAACCTGAGGTGCCCCCCGCATCGGGCGCCTACTCAGGAGTCGACGCCGCACTGAGATCGCGCCACCGTCCAGAGCCAGGCGCAGCACCCGACGCCGAAGTCGAAGCTGAAGATGTCGCCCTCGGAGTCGTGCGAGAGGAGCTCGGCGCCCCTGCACATGCCTACGCCGCGGCCATTGCCGGGCCCCCCGGCCCCGGCGTCGCCCCGCTCGTCGTCGCCTTCCTCGGCCGCGCCGCCCCCCGGCGGTGGGGGCGCCGCGCTGGCGGCGCATCCCCCGCGCCCCCCCCCCCCCCCGGCCAAGGCCCCCCGGTGCTTGCCGAAGCCGATGCCCCTGATCTCGCCGAAAGTCCGCGCCAAGCTCGCTGAAACCGCCATCGCACCGCGCATCGTCGAAAGCGCAATCAAGCCTGGGGGGCGGGACCGCAAAGCTCAAGGACTCCACGCAGCCCCAGCACTCCCCCGCTCGGCTGCGCTTCCCAAACCCCGAGGCCCTGAGCTCCTCCAACTTGCTAGACGCGTTCGACGCCCACGGCGGGTACCGCTCCTACAGCCGCACGCCACGCAGCCCCCCCACGCCGTTCGCCGCCGTCACGATCGCATCGAAGCGCACTGCTCGCAGCGGCCATCGAGGTCACATCGCGGTCACTCCCGTCAGGAAGTAAGAGAAGCCCCGCAGCGCCCAGGCCCGGAAAGAGCTCTCTTGCCACCCTTGCCGCCCATGTCGTTGCCCCACAGCTTGACGGCCCCGCGCGCGTCCGCTGCCCCTCTGGCTTCTTGCTAGGCCTCCACTCAAAGCTGCCCGCGGGGCCCTTCGTCAGGCTGCCCCTCTGCCTGCTCCTCCTCGGGCCTTTCAAATGGCGCCACTTCTGCAGCTGCTGGATCCGCTGCCCCTGCTGCCGCCGACCCTTCTGGGCCTTCATCTTCCGCTGCTGGAACCTGCCTCTCCTTGGAGGCCCCTTGCGCCCAGGCACGGGATTGTCCGACCTTCTGAGTGAGCTCCGCCGCCTTCCGCCACGCCTGCTCGAACAGCCCCGCGCGCGTGGCTTCTCCGCCTCGGCCCTGCGACCCTCGGCCTGCCCCCGCGCGCCCTTGCTCTCGGCACGGCTCCGCTGCAACTCTTGAACGAAGCGCCGGCAGTCAGCGCGGCCTCCTCGCCGTCGACCTCGTCGAGCTCCAGCAGCAGGCCCTCTGGCACTTCAGAGCCCATGAACATCTCGGCCGCCGCCGCCGCCGCCATGGCCCCCCCCTCAGGCCCGCTGCCAGGCGCCGCGCTGGACTCCTGCAGCGGCCCCTTGGGGCCCCTGCTTCGCGGCCGCGCAGGCGCCCGCCGCCGCGCGAACCTCGGCCCCCACCTCCCGCAGGTGCTGCCGAGCCTGCCGCGCCCTGGCCTCCGCGGCCACGAGCACCCGGCACCGCTGCTTCGCCTCGTCGCAGGCCGGCGCGCGATTGGCGAACGCATCCGCCTCATCCGCAGCTTCGTTCGCGGGCCGAACCCTTGGCCCAGCGAGCTTGCGCGACTTCTCCGGGGCCTGCGCCTGGTCGCCCTCCTCCACCGCCCCCAGCGCCGCATGAAGCTCCTCTGGCGGCACCGCCGCCGTCGGGTCCGCCTGCCCCCCTGCCCGCTTGCCGCCACGGCTCCGCCCGCGGCGCACCGGGTCTCGGCCCCCTCTGGGCCCCTCCAGCCCAGGGCGGCGCCTCGTCGACCGCGGCGAGGGATCCGCGCCAGCCCATGTCCGACGCCTGCGAGGCGCGGCGGCCCAGCAGAAGGCTGCCGCGCGCCGCCAGGTTCGCGGCGAGCCTTTTCGCTGCGGCAGAGAGCAGCAGGCGCGCCGCCCGTCGACGGCGCGCGCGCGCAACGGCGCGCGGCTCCCTCCGCGAGCCGCCATCGCGCACTAGTCCCAGCCCGCGGCCCCCAAGCCCCCAGCAATAACTGATTGTGGTGATGATGGCGATCACGAGCGCGACGATGAGAATGGCGACGACGATGCCGACGCCGACGATGGCAACGATGATAACGGCGTCGATGATGGCGCTGGCGATGACGACGACAACGCCGACGCAGAAAACGACAACAATGCGATGAAAATGGCGATGTTGATGATGCCGGTGACTAGGGTGGCGAAGATGATGATGGCGATGGCGATGACGATGATGATGACGATGGCAACGATGGTGACGATGAAGATGATGGTGATGATGGCGACGCTGATGATGCTGGTGATGGTGACAGCGGCGCTGATGATGATGGCGCTGATGACGGCGCAGGTGACGACGAGGACGACGGTGCAGATCGCGACGATGATGATGATGACGAAGACGACGACGACGTCAATGATAATGAGGATGGCGATTGCGATGATGATGACAATGCTGGCGATGATGATGAGAACGGCAACGGTGGCGATGGTGATCTCGATGCTGAGGACGGCAGTGACGATAACGGTAACGACGATGATGGCTGTGGTGATGATGACGGTACGAAAGACGATGACGATGACGATTAGCACGAGGATAACGATTACAATAACGACTGCGATGACGATGATGGTAATGATGATGATGCTGATGGTGATGATAGAAAATAGCCGCGGCGATGACGGGGGGGATGGAGACGATGACGACAACGATGACGATGATAAAGGCGATGATGGTGGTAATGCTGGCGTTGGCGATGCCGATGAAGGTGACGATGGCGATGGCGATAGCGATGCCGATGACGCTGCCGATGCCGACAATGGCAATGAGGATGACGATGTGAACGGTGGCGTTGGTGATGGTGACGACGACGACGGCGATGACGCTGACAATGCCGATGACGATGGCGATGTTGGCGGTGCTGATGACGATGGTGGTGACGCAGAAAATGGCGACGAGACGAATGATGCGGATATCAACGATGGTGACGACGACAATGACGCTAATGGTGGAATGGCGACGATGACGGTGCTGATGATATTGACGGCCACGATGATGATGATGATGATGATGATGATGGTGCTGAAGACGGTGCCGGTGATGAGGATGACGGTGCAAATGGCGGCGACGATGACGATGACGATGACGACGGCGACGATGATGAAAATGACGATGGCGATGGCGATGACGATTGCGATGGCGACGTTGATAACGATTACGATGTCGAAGACGATGTTGATGATGATTGATGCTGGCGGCGACAATCTCGATGATGGTGAAATTGAGAATGATGATGATGACGATGGCGTAGGCGATGGCGATGATGATTACAATGATGCCGGCGCAGATGCGGGTGATGACGAAGAAGACGATGACGGCGGCAATGGCGATTGCGATGACGATGGCGATGATGTTGAAGACCATGGTGACGATGCTGCAAGTGGCGGCTATGATGGCGACGACGACAAGGGCGATGATGGCGGCGGCGGCAAGTCCTGAAGGAGCCAGCCCCCGACTTCGAAAAACAACGAAAGCGCCCGATATACACCACAACGGAGCGCGCTTCACCTATATCTGGCACCCAAAAAGGACCCAATCTGCATCATTCCTCTCCATTTCTGCTCGGCCCTGCGCTAACTCGAGCCAGCCAGCGGCCCCTCGAAATGGCGGCGCCGAACAAACGAAACCTCATGCAAAACCCATTGGCGAAATGTGCCAAAACCGCGCAGGCGCCTCGCTTCCCAAACGCAAGTCGAATGCACCTCTTCAGCGGCGCAACGTCAGATTGAAGGCTGCCTGGCTCTCTTCCGCGCCGCCAGGCAAGATCGCCCGCCGACCTGCGTTGGCGCCAAAGGGCCTGCACATCCAGATCAGAGAATCCCGGGCGCACCTTGGCGCGTTGGATCTCCCAGCCGAGCCTCTTGGACGCAGGCGGCATCGGCCCCGCTCCAACTGCAGTCGAGACGGTAGCGCTGGCCCAGGCGCTCGCTTGTCCCCCATGAAGCGACAGCAGGCCCCCCTGCCCCATCGCCCAGCACGGAGCGCTTCACAGGGCACGCGACCTGGACGAATCTGCCACGAGCAGGAGTCGCTCACCCCTGCCCGCAGACCGCGAGCAAAGAAGGTGTTTGCTGGCCTGAACGTAGAAATCATACAGCTTACATTGGTTTGTGTGTTCATACGCGTGTCATATACGCGTGAGATTCGAACCTCCCACCCCCTTCCGCCAATTGCGTCCAAAAGTGCGGTGTTGTGTCATATCCTACGCGACCCAAGTGCAAACTCCATCCAAGTCCAAAACTTGCCAGGAAATACGGCGCATTGCATCTGCATCTTGCCATGCGTGCGCAAATCTGCGTATAGCGTCGCTCCACACCAGAAACGGTGTATACATATCGACACAGCGCACGCATGTCCTCTCCGAGCGCCGACTACAAATCTGCACACAATTTGAGGAGATAAGCAAGCCGAAGCCTTGGCAGCTATCCGACAGAGTCTGCAGGCCTCCACTTCGTGCCCTGAAAAATGGCATTGGTGGGCTCCGAAGTAGTGGCAATGACGAAGACGACGATGAGGAAGATGGCGGCGACGACGACGACAACGACAACGATGGCGATGGCGAGAGCGATGAGAATGACGACGACGACGGCGACGACGACGACGATAATGAAAATGACGATGGCGCTGACGACCACGATGATTAAGATGAGGCTGATCATGATGACGATGGTGACGATGACGACGACGATGATGAAGCTGGCGATGAAGATGACAATGTCGTTTCTGAGGATGACGGCGATGGGAATGATGCCGACGCTGACGACGGTAACGATCACGATGTCGATGCCGATGACGACAACGATAATGATGATGATCACGATGATCAAGGTGACGACAGTGACGATGATGATAACGATGGCAATGGCGGCGGCGAAGTTGGTGATGTTAATGATGATGGATTCGATGGCGAAGGCTGTGCGAATGATGATGGTGATGATGATGGTCACGACGATGCCGGTGGCAATGGCGATGGCGATGAGGACGAGCATGGCGATGGCGATGTGGATGATGACGACGACGATGACGGTGGAAATCACGATGACGGTTGATAATGACGATCATGGCGTTGACTATGTTGACCCTGATGACGATGGCGATTCTTCCCCCCGCGGAACACCAGGATAACGGGGCAGCAGGACTGCCTGCGCCCAGGCGCGAAAGACAGGCCGTCAGACGCACTGCAGAAGTTCCGCCGCTGAAAACCGAGCAAAAGCCGGGAAGGCACGGAGACGATCAATCGATCGCAGCCGAGCTCACGCAGCCGAGCCTGCCACCCGAGAGGAAGAAAGAGAGAGAGAGAGAGAGAGAAAGAGAGAGAGAGAGAGAGAACAAAGAGAGAGAGAGAGAGAGAGAACAAAAAAAAGAGAGAGAGAGAGAGAGAGAGAAAGAGAGAAAAACAAAGAGAAAGAGAGAGAAAGAGAAAGAGAGAGAGAGAGAGAGAGCGAGCCGGGCGATCAGAGACAGCACGGGCGGAGACGCGGCTCGCACTTGCCCCGACCAGGCGCGGGAGCACGGGCAGGCGCGAACAAGAACCAGTCGCCTCAGGCGCGCCTCGCAGAGGCGAGGAACGTCGCATTGACCGCCGGAGTCCCCGAGCGGAACCGACAGGCAGACAGGCGCGAGAGAGGCGCGAGAGGCCTGGGCGGCAGGGCGGACCCGGGCTCCGCCACGCACAGGAAGAGGGCGGAGACGAGGAGGTGGCGACAGCAGCATTAAGCAGACGAAGCAGCAGCCACGGCGGCGGCAGCGGCGCGGCGGGGGAGCGGCAACATGGAAAAGGGGAGAAGCGGGAGACACGGCTAGAACAAACCCCGACCACATCACGGGCAGACACGCATTCGGGGGCCATGTCTTTAAAGGGAAATTAGGACACACAAATAAATACACACAAATAACAATATTCCCCATATTTTCCATATGTTCTGGGTTTTTGTCTTCCCCCCACTTCCCATATTTTTGCATATTTTCCTGGGAGTCGACGATTAATTGTGTCTGTGTGTTTCTTTTCCCCCTGAGTCTTCCTGACCGTTTGCGCGGCCATCCTGATCTCAGGGCGGCGCTGCACGAGCAGCCGAAGACGGCCTTCAACGATCTGTCCAGGAAAGGCCCCCAGAGGAGCGGCGGCGACTCTCAATTGCTAGTGAGCGCGCGCGACCAAAGCAAGATCCCTGACTTCATCTGGGGCCTGGCCGGGCCAGGAGGAGAGGAGAGTGGAAATTTTAAGGCAACGTAAAGGATGGCAAAGGTCGTCTCTGGCTTCCAGAAAGCCAGAGGAGACGAGGCTGCGGGCGAGCCTGGAACCTGGTGGAGGCCCCGAGACCCACAGAGGTTTCTAAGCTCAGCAGACACTAAAAACATAGAGACCGAATGGCAGACTGAACGGATCCGCCGAGATAGCACGGGAAACCAGACGTTAGCAGGGATGGAGGGGGAGAATCCACTTCAGAACTCGTCACTCGATATCGGCAAGAATCTGCGAGGAGCCCGCGTCACTTCCAAGTGCAGCTGCAGGCTTTGCTCGGGGCATCAGATACGGGGCAGTCGGGTTAATATGAGTAGACCCGGGCTGAAGCTGAATAGTTATCCGACATGTAGGACAGGGCGGCATCAGCATGCCGCCCTCTGTGCAGCCGCATGGGCGAGGTCAATAGAGCCACTCAGAATGGCCGTAAGGCGCCCCTGGGAGAGCCACCAAGCCTTCGAGCCCCGAGCGGTTCTGCACGCCGCAGCCCTGGCCATACACGGGACCGAGATACACTGGGCGTTACGACCAACAGTCTTCAGCGTCCTCAACATGCCTGCTATGAAGCTGAATCTGGGCCCTGCATGATACGTCTAAAGGGCTCTGTCCTCAGGTTGCAGCAAAGGAGTGACAGGGCGATGACACTGAAGCACATAGCCCAGCACTGAGGCACACAGCCCCGCTCCGCGAGTCTCATGTTGAATGCTCGACGAAAGAGCTCGCCAGCCTGGGCGCGGCTTCGCCACCGAGAAGAGCCCGCGGCCATTGCCAGGCAATACTACATGGGATGTACACCGCCACGCCCGAGTCGGACCGCAGACCAAGACAATGCATTTCCCAGTATGCAGCTCAAGCCCTGCAGCCGCCGACAACTTACAGGGCCTGGTAAACAGCGGAGCCGGAACAGGGCTGACCAGAACCCGAGGTCGTCGGCACGCCCCGAGCGTTTGACCCCGGGGGACCAGAGGCGCGTAGCCACCTACAGACTGGGCACAAAGACAGCACAAACAGCGACACTGATGCAGGGCACCCCTAGCGACCGCCCCGCCCAACTGAAAACGTGGCCAACGCAGATGCCCCGAAGAGGGCCATCGTAACTTGGCGACCCAAAGTGGAACGTCCACCTTACTCGAGACGAAGAAGCCAGTCCAACTGTCCAGGATACAGCGTTGAACAAGCAGAGAGAGAGGGAGAGAGAGAGAGAGAGAGAGAGAGAGAGAGAGAGAGAGATATATAACAAGCAACAGCAGCAGTCACCAACTTACAATCAGCGCAGCCCATAGAGAGTGGACGAGTGCAGGATGGTTTCCTAGATGGCACAGCAGATGCATCAGTGGGGCGATCCCCTTTTGCTGGAAGCGCTACTTGCATCTCATGGAAGTCGGGAGGGCGAGGGTCTTCGGGGCGAGCAACGCAGCGCCGACAGCACAGGCACAATACCTCCTGAATTGCTGGGATCTCCCAGCAAACGCGCGGCAGCCCGTCGATGCCCGGCTCCGAGTCGCCCGCCGACTGGACCGGCCGTCCAAATTCCCCCCGCTCCTGGACCCACACCAAACCAGAAAAGGCACCCGAAGCCCCCTGGATCTCGGGTTCCAAGGCGGGCCAGAGCACGCGACCAGGATCGACCTCAGCGAACGCAGAACCCCTGCGTCGAGCAAGCTCCTGCCCAGTACGCTGCAACGACGTGAACGGTGCACCTGCGCCCTCACGCAGGACGCCGCCAAGCTCGCCAGCTCTCGCGATTGCGCGGCACGCGCGCACGACGCCCCTGCGCGTCAGTCGCTCTCTCCACAGCCTCTTCCTCCTCATGCAATAGAGAGGCGCCAAGGAAAGCAGCGCGAGCGAAGAGACAAGCAGCAGCAGGGAGGGCACCAGCATCGGCGTCAAAAAAGGCAGATAGCAGGATCAGCACGGAGAGCACGGTCACATGATGGCGCGAGGATGGATCAGCACGGAACGCTGTCAAGGCCAAGACGCTCCAACGCAGATACTCGCGAGTAGACGCGGCCTCTCGACAGCGCATAACCTTTTTCCGAAACTCTGCGCGAGCATCATGAATAGCCACCTCGGTACCCTCCAGCCGAACGAACTTAAAGGGGTAATGGCAAATCTCCTTATGCGAGCAGCGTGGCCAAGATGCCCAGGCACTCAGCGGCGCGTGGAACCCGGGCGGTTATCGCGGCCAGAACCGGGGCGAGGTTCAGGCGAGATCGCAGCAACCACTGGGACGTGATCCGACGGCTCCTTGAGAATAATGGACATGATAATCACAGATCCAGCAATGACAAAGCCATTCAAGACCGAGGGCGCCGCTTGACACGTACTCTATCCAGCCTAGCCGCGCGGCTGATGCAACTCAGTCCACTCCCCGGTGAGCGAGCGCCCTTCCCTGGCGCGCGCTGCCCCTGAGCGAAGGCGCCTGCTGCACCTGGCGCGACCGTCATCACTGAGCGCAAAAGTGACGTCTCCGAGCAGGACGTTCGCGACCGACGTCGCCGGGGGGAGAGACGACTTCAGACGGACCAATCGCTGCCAGCAGCGCGAGACGCCCGTGTCGACATTGGGCACATGCACCGCCGCCACCCCCGGGAGCCCGCAGGAGCCCCAACCCAAGACATTCGATATTCTACCAGGAGAGATAATGCGATGGCGCAAGCCTGCGGAACAGAGATCAACACGAACCCGGATACAAATCAGACCCCATGTCCAGATAGAGTTTTGCGAGTGACGTTGAAAAAGAGCCGATGTGGTGGGGAACTCACTCTGCAGGCCGATGAGGTCCCCGACGTGGCCATGGGATTCCTGCATGAACGCTATATGATACCGTCGAATCCGACCAGAGATGAGCATCCACCTCTTGCATGCCCTGTACGGAATGCCGGCAACACTAACCAATAACCCTCTAGCATTCCAGGCTACCACAGAAAGAGCTTTTGGTGACAAGAACGGAAGGAGCGAGTTGTGGCTGACCTCCTTCATCTGACCTGCACCTCACTGTGAACCTGGTCGGCAATCGCTGGCGGCTGCTGGTCCGTCATGCAGATGGCCACGAAGTTGCACGCAAACAAAATAACCTTCGGATTCTCGGCATCGACCCCTGGTTCCACCACCTAAAAGAGCTTCAGGATCTATCCTGCCGTGTCGCTCTGAGCGAATACACAGCCATTCTGGGGGCTCGACCGAACTGCCCAAATACTATCCATCTCCCTGGGGGGATCAAGAGCATTGCGAGCACGACCGAGCACACTGCACTGCTCGTTGGTTTCGATATCTTGATGAGGTTTCAGACGGAACGCAACTGGACCACGCGGGGCAACGATGTTGAAACCGTCGGGGAAATTCTTCCGATAACAGCTGGGAGTTTCCTGCACGCGTTCTTCGGACGGGAACGCTATGATCACTTGATTGGCAAATCTCTGGGGGGTAACTGTTATTACCTGTTGGGCCGCCGCCGATGCACACGAAAATGCGATTGCTTTCCCTGCCTGTGCAAGGGTCTTCTTACTGAACTCGCTTTGGGATCGGCAAGGCACCCTGGGAACAGAAGCTGGGACCTTCCGTTTCTTCGGAAGAGGGAATGAGCCACCATCACGGTCAGTGTTGGTGCTGCTGCCGTCATAAGCACCCTTTCAACTCAGCATGACGTTGATCATTATCCCGACTGTAAGCTGTTTCTGTACTGCAGGTCTACTTGAATCGATCTCATCACCAAACCCAACTCAGAGAACTGATTCTGGAGCGCCGGGAAACTTTCACTCTGAGCATGCACTATGTTGTCCTTGTTCTTCAGAACCTCGCGGGCCCGCGCCCAGCCCCTTGAGAATGAGTGCATCCTGAGTCGTCCGGAGTCGCGAGAGTATTCTGCTCATCTGGCGAGAGCGGCATGGCTGATCAAGATCGGGCCGGACACATGGAGAGAATCGCGCAGGCCTTCAAAAAGAACGCTCGAGGCATCCCTTGGCAGCGTCCAACTTCGAAGCGCGAGGGACGCACGGTTCGAACTTGAGCCAAAACGGATACGGCTGCTCGTGCTGTTGATGAAAATGATGATGATGATGATGATGATGATGATGATGATGATGATGATGATGATGATGATGATGGTAATAGTGAGATTGACGACGAATATGATGATGATGATGGTGGTGATGGTGATGATGATGGTGATGGTGATGGTGATGGTGATGCTGAGGATGATGATGATGATGATGATGATGATGATGATGATGATGGTGATGATGGTGATGATGGTGATGGTGATGATGAGGATGATGGTGAAGGCGGAGGTCAGGTACGGACTTGAAGGGCAAGGGATCAAGGAGTCCCCGGGCAGGGTCGAGCGATTCCCCCCTCCTCTCCTCGGCGGGTCGCTGCAGGGAGCGCGCGCGCGCAAGCGCTTGGAGCCTCAAGGGCGGCATCGTTGGCAGATAGCACGGGGTGGCGTCGCTGCAGGGAACGCGCGCGTGCTAGCGCTTGGAGCCTCAAGGACGGCATCGTTGGTAGACAGCACGGGGTGGCGTGGGTATGCCCGTGGGTTCTGTCTTTCCCTCTCTTCCCCTTCTGGCCCCTTGGGCCAGCTGGGAGTTGGAGGGTCGGGCGGCACCACGTGGCACGTCCGTTCTGGCTTGTGCTGCCTCGTCCGCTGGAAGCGTCGACTCCATTCCTCCTCCTCTTCCGCCTCCCCATCCTCTTCCTCGTCCTCCTCCTGCTCCTCCTCCTCCTCCTCCACCTCCTCCTTGTTGTCCTCACACTTCTCCTCCACCTCCTCCACCTCCTCCTCCCCCTCCTCGTTCTCCCCTCCTCCTTGTCATCGCTCCTCACCCAGCTCCTACCCCTCCTCCACCACCACCACCATCATTACCCCACCAGAATGATCACCATCATCATCTCCATCGCCATCGACATCAGCATCGCGACGACCGGCATCATCACTTATACCATAGCCGACACCACCATCATCACGACCATCAATATCCTGACTATGATAACAATCATACCAACCCCCCAATTCCCCTCCCGCCCTTCCTCTCACCAGTCCGCGCACCAAACTCCTGCATGGTTGCGCCCCTCCCCCTGTTTGGCGGCGCGCACAAGGGAGTACGGGAAGGGGGAAGCCTCCTTAGAGGGAGGCTGCGTCTTAGAAGGCGCCTGCACTACATCTACAGACACGACCTGCGTCTTCATAAAAGCAGGGGTGCTTCTGAGAAGCCGTTCCCCCTCCCCGTACCCTTCGGTCGGGCATGTCCTCCTACAGGCGGATGCTGGAAGAAACATAAGAATAGTCAGAATCACTATCAAAAAAGTTAGAAGAACATGAAACATCGTCACCTGACTATGGTATAGCTATTCTTGAATACCCCTCATGTAGGAGGACCCGCCCGACTCAACCCTACCCCCTACCCCCCTCTGCGCGTGGCCGACATGTCCTCTCCTTGGAGACGACGCGTCGGTGCCAGAGGGAAGAGGAAAGCGTTGACGAGAGGGGGAGACAGCGCTCCCTGTCAGAGGGGAACAGGACGACGCCGACGAGGGCGAGGGGCGGCAGCAGGAGCGGGAGGGGGAGCAGGGGGGAAGGGGACGGGGCGAGGACGCCGGGGGAGGAGGGGGGAGCAAGAGCAGGAGCAGGAGGGGAGGACAGGGGGGGCAGGAGGCAGCTGGGGACGGCGAGGAGAAGGTGGGGGAGGGCACGGACGAGTCGCCTCATGTTGTCATTGTTCGTCACAGGTGCTTCGCTTAGAACAGTTTGTTGCATAAGAACACTTGTTGTGGTCATACGAGGGCTACGGTCGCGGTGACCCAAGTCCTTGCCTAACGCAACAAAAAAGCACGAACGTCGGAGTGTGATGTACTCTTCTTCTCGTGCTCGAAGCCTCGATGCCCTCCTCCTTCTCCTCCTCGTCGAAGTCTCGAAGCTGCGGACAAGTCCGCATCGATACGCCGACGCCCTCGCCACCTCTTCCTCTTCCCCCAAATCCTACTCCTCCTCCTCCTCCTCCTCCTCCTCCTCCTCGTCCTCCTCCTCCCGCCACCACCGCCGCCGCCGCCGCTGCTGCTGCTGCTGCTGCTGCTGCTGCTGCTGCTGCTGCTGCTCGGCGGAGCGACCCGATCTCGCAGTCGTGACCGTCGCCAGGGCACTGTGGGGAGGAGGTCGCCCTGGCTCCCGCGGCCCGATCTGCCTGAGCGTGTTGTTCTCGTCGCTGAGAAGACGGACCTGCTCGCTCTGCTCCTCCAGGCGCCTGTGGGGGGCGCTCGGCAAGGTGCGCAATGTCAGGGGTGCGGAAACCCTGCATGTTCACTGGAATGTTCGGGATTTCTGGGATGAGGAGCCAGGAAGTCATGCGGTTTCATTTAGCTGTGGGATGTTTGGGACTGAGAGGGTCGGATCTCCTGGGAGGGTTTCTGGGTGTGATTTTCGCTGGAGGGAGGAAAATCACCCGAATCCAAAACATTAAAATGGACACACATGGCGCTCGCACTTCACATCTCAGAAATCCGCCGACACTGTATGTGACGTGTGGAAGACGCATCCTGGTCTCGTCATCTTGCGTGGGTCGTCGTCGCCCACGAGATCGTCACGTCGGCTCCAAGACGAGTGGTCGGCTCCCCTCGCGGGGGGGGGAGCTGCCCACGACACCGCCACGTCGGCTCAAAGAGGGGTGTGGTCGACTCTCCCTGGGCGAGGGAGCGGCCGCGACCCAGGGGGGAAGCCAATCTGCTCCCCCCGGACACGGGGGGGAAGCCAATCTGAGCAACGTCGCAGCTTACTTGAAGGCAAGCTCCTTCCCTTTAATCACTTCGCCCCGAGGGGGAAGGGGGTGGGAGGGTCATACCCGGATACGCGGGGGGAGGAGGGGGGCACCCGGGCGGCTCCCTTCAGGGGAGGGGAGCGGCCGCGACGCGGAGGGGAAGCCAATCTGAGCAACGTCGGTGTTTACTCGAAGGTGGGGGGTCCCGAAGGGGGTCCCAGGGGTGGTCCCGGGTCAGAATACCACCCTCCCGGGGCCCATGGCCCGCCCTCTCCCTCCCATTTCCGTCGAGGGCCGAGGCCTCCAGGGTCGGCGGCACCGGCCGTAAGGCCTTAGCAATCCAAAAAAGTGGAACCGCAGGGTTTCCGCACCCCCGATGTCGCAAACAGTGTGGTGTCACTGCGGTTGTGTTGGGCGCCTGGGAGAGAAAAGGAGAGAGAGAGAGGGGGGGAGCAGATTCCATACCCATCTGATTACAGTAGCTGGTTCGAATTTGATGCCAGATGAAACTGAATACAAGTGGGCTTCATAACGGCGGTCACATATCCAGCTGCTTACACATAGATCATATTGAAATCGAAGTATAGTCGTGGGACTACATTGGAGTGGGCAGGACCTAATTGGAAGTGGGCAAGTCCCAGGCCCAGCGACTCCCAGTTGCAGTCATATGAGAACCCTGGGATGCAGCAGATCCCAGATACAGATGAGTTTGGCGTGGTTACTATTGGAAGTCGGTTAGAACTTAGTTGGAAGTGGGCACATCCCAGATCCAGCTGAGCCCAAGTGTGATTCCTAGCTGAATGGCATTATAATCGAATTGGAATTGAGCAATTCCCAGATCCAGCTGATTACGGTTTGATTCCTATGGCAACAGAATTCGAATAGACTTGGGATGGAGCAGATCCCAGATACAGCTGTGTCCAGTTGGATTCATGTTGGGCTCAGATTAAAACCGAATTCGAGTTATGCAGATCCCAGATCCAGCTGAGCACCATTGGATTCCTAGTGGAATCTAATCAGAATCGAAGTGGAGTTGAGCAGGTCCCAGATCGAGCTGCTTCCAATTAGTACAGATTCCGATGTGGACGTCAGCAGAATCACATTAGGGTGGAGCGGGTCCCATACCCAGCTGATTCAAATGTGATTCCGATCGAAATGAAATAGGAATCTAGCTAGAACTGCGTGGGTCACAGATCTAACGCAGCGGAAAGATGACAAATCGGAAAGAGGGATGAGCATGCAACGATGGAAACATAGCGGCTGATCAGTAACACCACGAATGAAAAGCACAAAAGACAGATACGAAATGAATGGGTGATGGCGGGCCTGAGGCTGCGGTGTGTGTGTGTGGCTGTGTGTGGTTGTGATTGCGGATGTGGTTGTGGTTGTGCTTGTGCGTGTGTGTGTGGGTGTGTGAATGTGTGCGTGTGCTGGTGGTTGTGGTTGTGCTTGTGTGTGTGTGTGGGGGGGGGCATTTGTGTGCGGTTGTGCTTGTGCGTGCTTGTGTGTGGTTGTGTTGGTGTGTGATTGTGGTTGTGGTTGTGTTTGTGACTGTGTTTGCGTCGGTGCTTGTGCTTGTGCGTGTGCTTGTGCTGTTGCATGTGCGTGTGCGTGTGTGTGTGTGTGGTGGCTTGTGTTTGTGTTTGTGTGTATGTGGTTGCGTTTGCGCTTGCGTGTGCGGTCGTGTGTTTGTGTTTGTGTGTGACTGTGGGTGTGTGTGTGTGCGTGTGTGCGTGTGTGCGTGCGTACGTGTGTGCGTGTGCGCGTGCGTACGTGTGCATGTGCGTGTGCGTGTGCGTGTGCATGTGCGTGTGCGTGTGCGTGTGCGTGTGCGCGTATGAAGGAGCCCGTACTGAAGGATCCCTGATAAATAAAAACATTGCCAAGGACCCCTTACTCAATTATCCCGGCAAAGCAACCTAACAGCGATGTGTAGAAGCATATATGGAAACATTCCCCTTAAGATCCAGATGAGAATCCAGTTGTAGAATTCTCCTGTTCTCGCAGTCGCAGTCGCATTCGCGATGACAGTCGCAGTGGCAACGGCAGTCACAGTCACAGCCTCAGCCTCAGCCTGCCTCAGTATCAGCCTGCCTCAGCCTCAGCCAGCCTCAGCCTGCCTCAGCCTCAGCCTCAGCCTGCTTCAGCCTCAGCCTCAGTCTGCCTTCAGCCTCGGCCTCAGCCTCAGCCTGCCTCAGCCTCAGCCTGCATCAGCCTCAGCCTCAGCCTCAGCCTGCCTCAGCCTCAGCCTCAGCCTGCCTCAGCCTCAGCCTCAGCCTGCTTCAGCCTCAGCCTCAGTCTGCCTTCAGCCTCGGCCTCAGCCTCAGCCTGCCTCAGCCTCAGCCTGCAGCCTCAGCCTCAGCCTCAGCCTCAGCCTGCCTCAGCATCAGCCTCATCAGCCTCAGCCTCAGCCTGCCTCAGCCTCAGCCTCAGCCTGCTTCAGCCTCAGCCTCAGTCTGCCTTCAGCCTCGGCCTCAGCCTCAGCCTGCCTCAGCCTCAGCCCAGCCTCAGCCTCAGCCTCAGCCTCAGCCTCAGCCTCAGCCTGCCTCAGCCTCAGCCTCAGCCTCAGCCTCAGCCTCAGCCTCAGCCTGCCTTCAGCCTCAGCCTCAGTCTGCCTTCAGCCTCGGCCTCAGCCTCAGCCTCAGCCTCAGCCTGCCTCAGCCTGCCTCAGCCTGCCTCAGCCTCAGCCTCCTGCCTCAGCCTCAGCCTCAGCCTGCCTCAGCCTCCTCAGTCTGCCTCAGCCTGCCTCAGCCTCAGCCTCAGCCTCAGCCTCAGCAGCCTGCCTCAGCCCTCAGCCTCAGCCTGCATCAGCCTCAGCCTCAGCCTCAGCCTCAGCCTCAGCCTGCCTCAGCCTCAGCCTCAGCCTCAGCCTGCCTCAGCCTCAGCCTGCCTCAGCCTCAGCCTGCCTCAGCCTCAGCCTCAGCCTGCCTCAGCAGCAGCCTGCCTCAGCCTCAGTTGGCTCCGGGCATTCAAAATGTGGCCCGGGAATGGAGTTCTGGGAACTCGAAGAGCACGAAGTGGCCTACAGTTGGCTCCGGGCATTCAAAATGTGGCCCAGGAATGGAGTTCTGGGAGCTCGAAGAGCACGAAGTGGCCTACAGTTGGCTCCGGGCATTCAAAATGTGGCCCGGGAATGGTGTTCTGGGAACTCGAAGAGCACGAAATGGCCTACAGTTGGCTCCGGGCATTCAAAATGTGGCCCAGGAATGGTGTTCTGGGAACTCGAAGAGCACGAAATGGCCTACAGTTGGCTCTGGGCATTCAAAATGTGGCCCGGGAATGGTGTTTTGGGAAGTCGAAGAGCACGAAGTGGCCTACAGTTGGCTCCGGGCATTCAAAATGTGTGGCCCGGGAATGGAGTTCTGGGAACTCGAAGACCACGAAGTGGCCTACAGTTGGCTCCGGGCATCCAAAATGTACGCCGGGAATGGAGTTCTAGCAGCGCCAAAAGCGATTTTGCGAGGATGTCCCAGGCGATTTGGGCTTCGACGGCAGCCGCCCCGGGTCCCTCCCCGACCCCCCTGAGGAGTCATGATGCTCTCTTTTGACACCACTAGAAACCTATCAGTCTTCGCTGTTAGGTAAAAAGCTGGCCTTCGGCGACACGGAACGCTGAAAATGCTTGGATGTTTGAGTGTTCTGGGCATGGGCAGCAGCGACGCACTGTGTATGCGTGTGCGTTCGTGTGGTTGTCCTTGGCGGTGGGAGCCCCAGTGATTACCGCGGCCTCCCCCCTATCACGCCTAAGCCAACGAAAACAAAACAACAAACATACACAATGATCCGCTGCTTGCCAAGACAAAAATTGCTCCGCTGCTCCCAAGAGGCATCGGCAAGAACCCCTGCCGCAGGACCGTCATCGCCCATTCCCTCCTAGACTAGAAGGCGGCTGATACGAAGTGTAATCAAAACGCATCGGGCCGCAATTGCACACAATGTGCCGTGCCCCCATCCGTATGGCTCAAACGGCAATTGTCGTGCATCCACCACAATATGCTTGAAGTGGAGGAAAGGTTATGGGATAGAAAATGAAGGTTATGGGATAGTGGTGGGAAAAATATGGGATAGTGGAGGGAAGGGTATGGAATGGTGGACCGAAGGTCATGGGATAGTGGAGGCAAGATAATGGAATAGCGGAGGGAAGGTTGTAAAGCGGAGGGAAGGTTATGGGATCGTAGCGGGACGGTTATGGGAAAGCGGAGGGAAGATTATGGAGCAGTGGAAAGAAAGATATGGGATTGTCCACAGGAGGTTACGGGATAGCGGTGGAAAGGTTATGATATAGTAGAGGGAAAAGTATGGGACATTGGAGGGCAACTTATGGGATAGCCTGGGGGATATTATGGGATAGCGAAGGGGAGGGTATGGGATAGCGGAGGGAAGGTTATTGGATAGTGGAGGGAAGGTCAAAGGATAGCGGAGGGAAGGTTATGGGACAGTAGTGGGAAGGTCATGGGATAGCGAAGGGAAGGTTAGGGAATAGTGGATGGGAATATATGGGAAAGCGGAGGGAAAGGTTATGGGACAGATCGAGGGAAAGCTGTGGGATAGTGGAGGGAAGGTTGTGGGCTAGTGGAGGGGAGGTAATGGGATAGTGGGGAGGAGGTTACCAAATGGTAATCGGAAGGTTACAAGGCAGCGCAGGCACATGCCGCATGGTCGCATGCACATGCCCATGCAACCATGCAAAAGTCTCAACAACATGGCCGCACATGTGCGCACATGATGAACCGTCCGACACACAGTCGGATGCACAGTCTGGACAAACTCCGAATGTACAAACGCACATGCCCGCATATGCCGCAGAGTAGAACATTCGGGTGGGTGACAGAGAAACACATGGGGAAGAAATGATCCCGGCAAAGCAACCTAACAGCGATGTGTAGGAGCATATCTGGAAGCATTCCCCTTACGATTCACATGAGAATCCTGTTGTAGAATTCTGCTGTTCTCGCAGTCGTAGTCGCATTCGCGATGGCAGTCGCAGTGGCAACGGCAGTCGCAGTCACAGCCTCAGCCTCAGCCTGCCTCAGCCTCAGCCTCAGCCTGCCTCAGCCTCAGCCTGCCTCAGCAGAGTCAGCCTGCTTCAGCCTCAGCATCAGTCTGCCTTCAGCCTCGGCCTCAGCCTCAGCCTGCCTCAGCCTCACCCTGCATCAGCCTCAGCCTCAGCCTCAGCCTGCCTCAGTATCAGCCTGCCTCAGCCTCAGCCTCAGCCTGCCTCAGCCTCAGCCTGCTTCAGCCTCAGCCTCAGTCTGCCTTCAGCCTCGGCCTCAGCCTCAGCCTGCCTCAGCCTCAGCCTGCATCAGCCTCAGCCTCAGCCTCAGCCTGCCTCAGCATCAGCCTGCCTCAGCCTCAGCCTCAGCCTCAGCCTCAGCCTCAGCCTCAGCCTCAGCCTCAGCCTCAGCCTGCCTCAGCCTCAGCCTCAGCCTCTGCCTTCAGCCTCAGGCCTCAGCCTCAGCCTGCCTGCCTCAGCCTCAGCCTGCAGCCTCAGCCTCAGCCTCAGCCTCGCCTCAGCATCAGCCTGCCTCAGCCTCTGCCTCAGCCTCAGCCTCAGCCTCAGCCTCAGCCTCAGCCTCAGCCTCAGTCTGCCTTCAGCCTCGGCCTCAGCCTCAGCCTGCCTCAGCCTCATCAGCCTCGCCTGCCTCAGCCAGCCTGCCTCAGCCTCAGCAGCAGCCTCAGCCTCAGCCTCAGCCTGCTTCAGCCTCAGCCTCAGCCTGCCTCAGCCTTGCAGCCTCAGCCTCAGCCTCAGCCTCAGCCTGCCTCGGCCTCAGCCTCAGCCTGCAGCCTCAGCATCAGCCTCAGCCTCAGCCTCAGCCTGCCTCAGCCTCAGCCTGCCTCAGCCTCAGCCTCAGCCTGCCTCAGCCTCAGCCTCAGCAGCCTCGGCCTCAGCCTCGCCTCAGCCTCAGCCTGCCTCAGCCTCAGCCTCAGCCTCAGCCTCAGCCTCAGCCTCAGCCTCAGCCTCAGCCTCAGCCTCAGCCTCAGCCTCAGCCTGCAGCAGCAGCCTCAGCCTCAGTCAGCCCTTCAGCCTCGGCCTCAGCCTCAGCCTGCCTCAGCCTCAGCCTGCATGAGCCTCGGCCTCAGCCTCAGCCTGCCTCAGCATCAGCCTGCCTCAGCCTCTCAGCCTCAGCCTCAGCCTCAGCCTCAGCCTCAGCCTGCTTCAGCCTCAGCCTCAGTCTGCCTTCAGCCTCGGCCTCAGCCTCAGCGTGCCTCAGCCTCAGCCTGCATCAGCCTCAGCCTCAGCCTCAGCCTGCCTCAGCCTCAGCCTGCCTCAGCCTCAGCCTCAGCCTGCCTCAGCCTCAGCCTCAGCCTGCTTCAGCCTCAGCCTCAGTCTGCCTGCAGCCTCGGCCTCAGCCTCAGCCTGCCTCAGCCTCAGCCTGCCCACGCCTCAGCATCAGCCTGCCTCAGGATTCAAAATGTGGCCCGGGAGTGGAGATTTGGGAACTCGAAAACCCCGAAGTGGCCTACAGTTGGCTGCGGGCATTCAAAATGTCCCGGGAATGGAGTTTGGGGAAGGCTGAGCACGAAGTGGCCTACAGTTGGCTCCGGGCATTCAAAATGTGGCCCGGGAATGGAGTTCTGGGAACTCGAAGACCACGAAGTGGTCTACAGTTGGCTCCGGGCATTCAGAATGTGGCCCGGGAATGGAGTTCTGGGAAGTCGAAGAGCACGAAGTGGCCTACAGTTGGCTCCGGGCATTCAAAATGTGGCCCGGGAATGCAGTTCTGGGAAGTCGAAGAACACGAAGTGGCCTACAGTTGGCTCCGGGCATTCAGAATGTGGCCCGGGAATGGAGTTCTGGAGGTCGAAGAGCACGAAGTGTGTGACTGTTTGCGAAAAGCTAGTTCGGACACGAGTTCGGACACAGCTCCCCGGATGCCGCCCAGACCCCCCTGTGGAGTCATCTGCTGCTCTCTTTTGAAACCACAAGAAACCTATCAGTCTTCGCTGTTAGGTAAAAATATAGAAGAGAGAAGAGCGAGGGAAGGAGCAAGGAAAACGAGGGAAGCGGACGTGGCTGGCGTTCAAGCGGCAACAACATACCCAAATAAGAACGTGGCAGGCGACAGCCCAAATCGATCCAAGTGATGTGGCCAGCGCTCGGATGATGCATTACGCAAGAATGTATGAGGCGGAGGAAGCCTGACCAGCTCATGGCATCTCGGAGCCCAAAGTTGCGAGGATGTCTCAAGCGACAGTGCAGAGTTGCGAAGATGTCTCAGGCGGAAGTGGCCGGACCACCTGAGCTCAGGGCATATTCGAACCCAAAGTTGCCATGATGTCTCAAGCGAAAGTGGCCGGACCACCATGGGGCAGGGCATCTCTGAAGTCAGAAATGCGACGGTGCCTCAGGCGAAAATGGCCCGACCACTTGAGCCCAGGGCACTTCCGAGGTCAAAGTTGAGAGGATCTCTCAAGCAAGCAAAGATGGCTGGACCACTGCTCCAGCGTCC
>CAUYUJ010014566.1:241937-251937 GCA_963575745.1 Prorocentrum cordatum | reverse complement strand
AGACATCAAAAAGAACTACGAGAGGCATGCAAGCGGCTCCTGGCCGTTCTGATCGCCCTCCTCCTCCTCCTCCTCGTCATCATCATCCTCATCATCATCATCATCATCAGCAGCAGCATCATCATCATGATCGTCACCATAATCAGCATCATCATCAGCATCAGCATCATAATCAGCATCATCCTCCTCCTCATCATCATCATCATCAGCAGCAGCATCATCAGCAGCATCATCAGCATCAGCATCATCATCATCAGCAGCATCACCATCAGCAGCAGCAGTATCATCAGCATCAGCACCATCATCAGCCGCATCAGCATCAGTATCATCATTATCATCAGAAGTAGCATCATCAGCAGCATCAGCATCATCATCAGCAGCATCATCATCAGCATCACCATCATCATCGAAAATAGCAGCAACAGAAGCAACAACATCACCATCCTCAGCATCATCGTCATCAGTATCACCATCACCATCGTCATCATCATCCTCAGCATCATCATCATCATCATCATCATCATCATCATCATCATCATCATCGTCATCATCATCATCCTCAGCATCATCATCATCATCCTCATCATCATCATCATCATCATCATCATCATCAGCATCATCATCATCATCATCATCATCATCATCATCATCATCATCATCATCATCATCATCATCATCATCATCATCATCATCATCATCATCATCATCATCATCATCATCCGCATCAGCAACATCATCATCATCATCATCAGCATCGTCGTCGTCAGCATCATCGTCCAACTCCTCCTTCTCCACGTCCTCGTCCGCCTGTTCCTCCCCCTGCCTTGTCTCTCCTCCAACTCCCCCATGTCCCTCGTCCTCCTCCTCCTCCTTCTCCTCCTCCTAAGCCCCTTCATCCTCAGCCTCTCCTCCCCATCCTCCTCCTCCTCTTCCTCCTCCGCCTCCTCCTCCACCTCAGCATGTTCTTCCTCCTCCTTCCCCTCCTCCTCCACCACCAACTCCTCCCTCCTCCCTCCACCCTCCCTCCTCCCTCCTCCCTCATCCCTCATCCCCCCTCCTCCTCTTCGTCTTCCTCCTCCTCCTCCTCCTCTTCCCTCATCCTCCTCCTCCTTTTCATCCTCCTTCTCCTCGTCATCATCCTCCGCCTCCGCCTCCGCCTCCGCCTCCATCCTCCTCCTCCTCCTCCTCCTCCTCCTCCTCCTCCTCCTCCTCATCCTCCTCCTTCTCCTCCTCCTCCTCCTCATCATCATCATCCTCCTCATCCTCCTCATCCTCCCCTCTACAATTACACAATATGAAAATACTCTCCCACTTCCCCTGATGGCGTCCCGAAGATATCCGACCCCCCCCGCGTACTGTTTTTTTACACACAGGATTCCCGGGAAACGGGTTTTCGCCTGCGTTTTTTTCAAAATGCTGCTCTCGCTGAGGCGCCGGCCTCATTTCTGCTCCCGAATCGTTCCGAATCGTGCTCCCGCTGCAGCGTGGGCCTCATTTTCGGATCGGTGTTTGGCCTCCGTCGTTCAGGATGGCGTTCTCGCCCCAGCGCGGGCCTCTTTCTCGCGCGCCCATCCGCCCGCCACCACCGCGCCGCACCACCACCACCACCCACCACCACCACCCACCACCACCAGCACCACCACCACCACCACCACCACCACCACCACCACCACCACCACCACACCACCACAACCACGCACACACGCACGCACGCACGCACGCGCACCACCACCCACTACGCACGCGCGCGCGGAGCCACAGGTCCGCTACGACACGCGTCCGCGGATAGAGAAAATCAGCGCCATGGTAAGGGATGGGAGGGAGGGGTAGGACGTCAGATATGACGCGAGCGCACCTAGCTTGTCCCCCCCCCTCCTCCTCCTCCTCCTCCTCCTCCTCCTCCTCCTCCTCCTCCTCCTCCTCATCCTCCTCATCGGCCGTAGCCTCCCCCCTCATGTCTCATCTTCCCTCCTCCTCTTCCTCTTCGTCCTCCTCCTAGTTCTCCTCCTCCTCGTCTTCGTCGTCGTCTGCTTAGTCGTCTTATTAGTAGTCTTAGTAGTATTATTCTTCTTATGATTATTATTGCTATTATGAGTTATGTAGTATCAGTAGTAATAGTAGTACTACTACTACTACTACTACTACTACTACTACTACTACTACTACTATTACTAGTATCAGTATTATTAGTTGTAGTCATGGTATTATTCTTGTGTTTCTTAATATGCGTATTCGTCTTAGTGTTCTTAGTATGAGTAGTACGCGTGGTATTATGATTCGTCTTGATCATATTATAAGTAGTATTACTCTTATCCGTAGTAGTATTATCGTTAATCGTCTTATTATTAGTACTGATATGAGTGGTCTTCTTCGTATTAGTATTAGTCGTCTTAGTATTCGTATCAGTATTCGTAGCACGATTACTCTTATTATTCGTAGTAGGATGCGTCGTCCTCTTCTTATTAATAATCTTAGTATCATTCATAGTCTTAGTGTTCGTTGTAGGCGTCGTATTCTTCGTATTCGCCGTATTGGTATTATTATCCGTATTATGATTATTCTTATAATGAGTATTAACCTTATTATGATTAATAGTGTTAGTATGCGTAATCGTCGTATTCGTCTGCGTATCATTAACCTTCTTAGTATTATGATGTGCATGCTTATTAGTATCATTATGAATAGTATTATTATTACCATCATTACTATCATTATTAGTACTCCTCCTCCGTCTCCTCCTGCCGCATCCTGCCTCCGCCTCCGCCTCATCCTCCTCCGCCTCCTCCCCCGCCTCCTCCTCCTCCTCCTCCTCCTCCTCCTGCCTCCTCCTGCCTCGCCCTGCCCCCTCCTGCCGCATCCTGCCTCCTCCTGCCGCATCCTGCCTCCTCCTGCCTCCTCCCCCTCCTCCTCCTCCTCCTCCTCCTCCTCCTCCTCCTCCTCCTCATCATCATCATCATCAGCATCAGCATCAGCGTCATCAGCATCATCATCAGCATAGTCAGTATCAGCATCAGCATCAGCAGCATCATCATCAGCATCATCATCATCATCATCATCATCATCATCATCATCATCATCGTCATCATCAGCATCATCATCATCATCAGCATCATCATCATCATCATCATCAGCATCATCATCATCATCATCATCATCATCATCATCATCAATCATCATCATCATCATCATCATCATCATCATGCATCATCATCATCAGCAGCAGCATCAATCATCAGCATCAGCATCATCATCCTCCTCCTCCTCCTCCTCCTCCTCCTCCTCCCCCTCTCCCTCCTCCTCCTCCTCCTCCTCCGCCTCCGCCTCCTCCTCCTCTTCCTCCTCCTCCTCCTGCCCCCCCCCGCCCTCCCCTGCCTCCTCCTGCCGCCTCCTGCCTCCTCCTGCGTCCTCCTCCTCCTCCCTCCTCCCTCCTCCTCCTCCTCCTCCTCCTCCTCTCCTCATCCTCCTCCTCCTCCTCCTTTTCCGCTCCTCCATCCTCCTCCTCCTCCTCCTCCTCCTCCTCCTCCTCCTCCTCCTCCTCCGCCGCCCCGCCGCCGCCGCCGCCTCCGCTCCTCCTCCTCCTCCTCCTCCTCCTCCTCCTCCTCCTCCTCCTCCTCCTCCTGCCCTCCTCCTCCTCCTCCTCCTCCTCCTCCTCCTCCGCCTCCTCCTCCTCCTCCTCCTCCTCATCGTCCTCCTCCTGCTCCTCCTCCTCCTCCTCCGCTTTCCCCTCCGCGCCCTCCTACTCCTCATCGTCCTCCTCCTCTTCCTGCTGCTCCCCGTCCTCCTCGGCATCCCCTCTCTGCCTCTTCCTCTCCATCCTCAGCATCCTCCCCCTTATCATCCACCTCATCCTCATCCTCATCCAACTTCCCACCAGCCTCAGCAGCAACATCATAAGCATCATCATAATCAGCATCATCGTCATCATAATCAGCATCATCATCAGCAGCAGCATCATCAGCATCATCCGCAGAATCAGCATGAGCGTCATCAGCATCAGCATCGGCATCATCAGCATCATCAGTTTCATCATCGTCATCAGCATCATCATCATCAGCAGCAACCTCGTCATCATCGCAATCATCATCGTCATCGTCATCGGCATCAGCATCATCCTCATCAGCAGCATCGTCATCATCACCAACAGCATCAGCAGCATCATCAGCAGCACCATCAGCACCATCATCACCGACATCCTCATCAGTATCAGCATCGTCAGACTCATCATCACCAGCATCATCACCAACATCATCATCAACATCATCAGCATCATCATCGTCATCCTCAGCAGCATCACCAGCTTCATCAGCACCAACCTCAGCATCAGCAGCAAAATCATAATCAGCAGCATCATCATCAGCAGCATCATCAACGTCAGCATCAGAAGCCGCGTCATCATAATCAACAGCAGCAGCATCATCATCAGCATCAGCGGTATCAGCATCGTCAGCGGCATCATCCTAACCATCGTCGTCGTCAGCAGCAGCAACAGCAGCAGCACCATCATCGTCCTCAACATCAGCATCAGCATCATCATCAGCAGCATCATCATCATCAGTATCAGCATAATCATCATCCTCATCAACAACATCGTCGTCATCATCATCATCATCATCATCATCATCATCATCATCATCATCATCAGCATCAGCATCATCAACATCATCATCATCATCGGAATAATCAGCATCATCAACAGCGGCAGCATCATCATGTTCATCAGCATCGCCATCGTCACCATGATCGTCATCAATATCGTCGCCCTCATCAACATCATGAGCAGCGTCAGCAGCATCATCAGCATCATCTGCATCAGCAGCATCATCATCAGCAGCAGCATCAGCAACATCAACATCATCATCATCTAACTCCATCGCGTCCCCCTCTTCCCCCTCCTCCTCCTCCTCCTCCTCCTCCTCCTCCTCATCCCCCCCCTCCTCCCCCTTCTCATCCTCCTCCTCCTCATCCTCCGCATCAGCATCATCATCATCATCATCATCATCATCATCATCATCATCATCATCATAATCCGCATCCTCATGATCATCCTCATCCGCATCCTCACCATCATCACAATCATCATCATCCTCCTCTTCCTCCTCCTCCTCCTGCCTCGTCCTTCACCTCTCCCCCCCCTCCAACTCTTCCTCCCCCCCCTCTTCCTCCTCCCTCCTCCTCCATCCTCTCCCTCCTCCGCCATGGCAGGCATCCTCGGGAGCTCCTCCTCCTCCTCCTCATCATCCTCCTCCTCCTCCTTCTCCCCCTCCTCCTTCTCCTCCTCCTCCTCCTCCTCCTCCCCCTCCTCCTCCAGCTCCTCCTCCTTCTCTTCTGCCTCCTCCTCATCCTCCTCCTCATCCGACTCCTCCTCCTCCTCCTCCAGCTCCCCCTCCTCCCTCTCCCTCTCTCCCTCCACTCCCCCTCCCCTCCCCTCCTCCTCGAGCTCCTCCTCCTCCTCCTCCTCCTCCTCCTCCTCCTCCTCATCATCCTCCTCCTCCTCCTCCTCCTCCTGGACCTCCTCCTCCTCCTCCTCGTCCTCCTCCTCCTCCTGCCTCCTCCTCCCTCATCCTGCCTCATCCTTCACATCCGCCTCCTCCTCCTCCTCCTCCTCCTCCTCCTCCTCCCTCCTCCTCCTCCTCCTCCCTCCCTCCCCTCCTCCTCCCTCCTCCTCCCTCCTCCCGCCTCCTCCTCCCTCCTCCCTCCTCCCTCCTCCCGCCCTCCTCCCTCGTCTTCTCCTTCCTCCCTGCTCCCTCCTCCCATCTCCCTCCTCCCTCCGCCCTTTAGGGGGAAAGAAAAGTATATTTATTTGGCAGTGTGCGCTAACTACAACGTCGAGCCTAAGGTGAAGGTTCAGATCCCTAAGAAGGAAGATAAACGTCCAGATGTATTGGACAGTGGTAGCGACTCCGATTCACCATCTGTCAGTGCCAAACATGTCGACCATCCTCGTCCGACTTCTCCAGTGCACGCTAGCAAGCGTGCAAAGGTTGGGCAATTGCGCTCAAGTGCGGTTTCCAGGCAATCAAGATCAAGCACCTCCAGCAGCAGCTGGAGGACTCCCATGTTGAGCTGTCGTGTAAAGAATCAAAACACATCTTCAGGCAGTGCGCATGCGCCTGTTCCTCGGAGGAGCAGATCCAGCTCAGGCTCCTCTTCGTCAATGTAATTGGATATTCGATTGTCAATGGTAGCACCCATGTCATCAGTTCAGCGGCAGTTTATATCACATCGTGGGCAGGATAGGCTAAATTGTTTATGGCGTAGTTGTTAGATATGTTCTATGGCTGCAGGTTCTTGGTAGAATCCTCAACCTTTTGTGTTGGTCAGTTCTCGCGTTTGGGAAGGACATTCGTCAGCTACCCAGCGTTCTTTAACCTTCACACTTTCGGTAGCTTCCTTTTGGCCAGCATGGCAGCACTGTGAAGCAGGTATGTTTCCCTTCTACATGTTTGTGGTGCAGGCGCTAGTTGGCGCAGCTGCAGTTCAGCCCAGTTTCTCACACTCTCTCCCACCAGACAGTGCATGGAATTGGCAGCCAGGGCTAAGTTGCAAAACTCTGCCCTCTCCTGGCGGGTCGTGCCATGGCAATGCCATGCCTGAAAGCCCGAACCTGCAAGTTGGCGTCCAGGGGATGGTCTTGTCTGGGAGGGGAAAGGTTGGGTGGGCAGTCTGACTCTGAACAGGGGTCCAGGAAAGTCTGGTGAAGTAATCACCTATTCTTTCTTCTCTTCGTCCCCTTATGGTGGGAAGGTCAGGTCTCGCTTTGCTCTGTGGTCAGCCCATTCGAATGTGGGACATAAGTTACCCCAGTGCTTAGCAGTTGATCTCCTCCCCCTCGCCTCCTCCAACCATCTTCCTCCTCCTCCTCCTCCTCCTCCTCCTCCTACTCCCTCTGGGGCAGGGTTCGGCGGAGCCAAATCGGAACCGGCAGCGCCCCAGGCAAATGCCTGGGGGTCAGCCGCTGTCCGAGGAACGCGGCTGGGCTTTAGTTCACCCCGAAGCGAATGTCAAAAAATGTCCTCCCTCCGCCCTCCTCCCTCCCTCCTCCCTCCTCCCTCCTCCTCCTACCTCCTCCCTCCTCCCTCCTCCCTCCACCCTCCTCCCGCCTCCTGCCTCCTGCCTCCCGCCTTCCCTCCTTCCCTCCTTCCCTCCTCCCTCCTCCTCATCCCTCCTCCCCTCTCTCCTCTCCTCCCTCCCTCCTCTCTCCTCCCTCCTCCCTCCTCCTCTTCCTCTCCTCCCTCCTCCTCCCCTCCTCCCCTCCCTCCTCCCTCCTCCCTCCTCCCTCCTCCCCCTCCGCCTCCCGCCTTCCGCCTCCCGCCTCCCGCCTCCCGCCTCCCGCCTCCCTCCTCCCTCCTCCCTCCTCCCTCCTCCCTCCTCCCTCCTCCCCTCCTCCTCCTCCTCCCTCCTCCCTCCTCCCTCCCTCCTCCTGCCTCCTCCCCTCCTCCTCTCCTCCTCCCGCCTCCCGTCTTCTCTCCTTCCCTCCTCCCTCCTCCCCTCCTCCTCCCCCCTCCCTCCTCTTCCTCCTCCTACCTCCTCCTCCCTCCTCCTCCCTCCTCCTCCCTCCTCCCTCATCCCTCATCACCCTCCCCTTCCTCCTCCTCCACCTCCTCCTCCTTCACCTCCTCCTCCTCCTCCTCGTCCTTCTCCTTCTCCTTCTCCTTATCCTTATCCTTATCCCTTATCCTTATCCTTCTCATCCTCCTGCCCCGTCCTTCACCTCCCCCCGCCTCCATCTCCTCCCCCCCCTCTTCCTCCTCCCTCCTCCTCCCTCATCTCCCTCCTCCGACATGGCGGGCACCCTCGGGAGCTCCAGCCGCGAAAGCTTCCTGACAAACGCTTCCAGGCGTCCCATCTAGCCAGGCGAGCGGGCCAGCAAATGCAATTCGCCCGCCGGAGCTGCATCGAATCGTGAAATCGGATTGGGGGAACAACTCAGATCGGCAATGAATCGTCCCGACCCGAAGCGAAACCGCAGCGCCGCGCCTGCCTCTGGCTGGCACAAGGGGCTGTCACTGGGGCCTTCGGTAGAGCCCCCTTATGGGGCCACGATCCTCGTGAGGGGTGTGCCGAAATGACCCGAGGCCGCCATGCGAACTCTGCCACTGGCGCCTTCGGTGGAGCTCCCCATGGGGCCACGATCCTCGTGGGGGGTGTGCCGAAATGGCCCGAGGCCACCATGCGAACCCTGCCACTGGGGCCTTCGGTGGAGCTCCCTTATGAGGCAACGATCCTCGTGAGGGGTGTGCCGAAATGGTCCGAGGCCGCCATGCGAACCCTGCCACCAGGGCCTTCGGTGGAGCTCCCTATGGGGCCACGAAACGCTGTGCTGGGTGGGTAAAAAAGTCAAGAGGGGGAGGGTCCAAATCAGGTCAAAATCGGTCCCTGGAGCCCTCCCCGAATCCACCTGTTGCAATTTCTCACCCTGGATCCGTATCTTACGGCCCCAGTGCCCGAAGAACACCCAAAAAAATGCCCCTGGAGACCGAGAAGGACGAAACCCTTCTCGAACACAAACCGCGAACCAGTCGGGCGTTGGCAGGACTGGATTTAGTGAGACCTGGTTTCGTGATGTGTACCGGGAGACGTCCCCCCCGCCCCATTCCACTAACCGCAACTGCTGCCAACCCAAGAAACACCAACTACGGCAGACCTGGCTTAATGACCTCGGGGCCTCGGGGCCCAATCACTGACCGGCTCTCCTTACTCGGGGTCCTCGCTATACCCGAACCAATACCGGGCCACCTCAATGCTGGGCGTCGACTCCGTCGACCCAGCTCCGCCTTGGCTCGGCCGAGGGCCCGTGCGACGAGTGCCACCAGCAAGACGACGATCGAGATAATCAGGCGAAGCCTATACGGACTGAGTCCATACGGAGTGGTAGTTATGTCTCCGTCTGGGCTCAGTCTGAGACGGCAGAGCGGTGCTTCTCCGAGACCGCCTCAGACCCCCAGCTGGCTCAGCTAGGGGGCAAACAAACCTACCTCGCTTTTGACCACCCTCGCTTCCAAGAGATACCAAACGATGCCAAATTGCAGCCTGTACTGGTCAGGCCGCTTGACGAGGAGGCGCGTGGTATGGCTTGGTTTTGCCTGGAAGCGAAAGCGGGGTAGGTAATTCACGCTCTGATCAGCCTGGCCACGACAGTCGGACGCCTGCCTCGGATCCGCGGCTGCTCCTCCTGCCGGAAGCCCCCACGGGCCGCCGCCGCAGCGGCGGAAGAGAAGCCCGCCGCCGCGCGGGCCTCCGCCACTGGCGCCGGGCCCCTGCCGTCGTCGCCACGCGCCGCCGCCGTCGCCGACCACGTCGTCGTCGTCGTCGTCGTCGTCGTCGTCGTCGTCGTCGTCGTCGTCGTCGTCGTCGTCGTCGTCGTCGTCGTCGTCGTCGTCGTTGTCGCCGCCGCGGCAGGGCAAGAGCCCCCCTGGGGCGGGGGGGGGCTCCTTCAGCAGCGCCTGCTGTTGGTCGGCCCGGGCCCCGAGCTGCCTGCGCCGTCGGCGCAGGGCTCGCGGTCAAACGCTCCAACGATCGCCACGCCAACATTGTCTGACGGTGTACTGCCAAAGCACTGGTGGAGAGGCCAGGGTATTACCAAACCGAATGTATGCCTCGGGGCAGAGCTCCAGGTAACGTGACGGTATGAAAGGCCAATGTTTACCAAACAAGTGAAAACCAATTCACTCAACAGGATCTCTATCTTGGTGAAGCCAAAAAGTACGGATACTGCTACTCCCTGGACCTCTCCAAGGGTGCGCTCTGACCAGAATCTCGAGGCGAATCCAGCGGCGGTGACGAGGGCCTCCCGGGAGGCCCAAGAAGGGGAAAACGGCGCAAAGGCAGCGGTAATTATGGGTCCTTTTCCTCCGCTAGAGGACGCTCTGGAAAAAATCATCCCTGTCCTAGCCCCGCCTGGGTACAGCTGGACTGGGTGGGCGTTTTTGTCAGGGTCTGCGGCGGAAGGGATGTGATACAGTTTCCTCCGTTTCCTTCTCCGACGCCTGGTCCCGCTGGC
>CAUYUJ010014566.1:216937-236937 GCA_963575745.1 Prorocentrum cordatum | reverse complement strand
GACCAAGCCAGACTGGATGGGGCGGTGCGTGCCCTCCACCGAATTGCCAGCGACTCGGCTGCCGTCGCACCCACAGCCCAGGTCAGGCAGCCGCTGGCCAGAGAAAGGCACGGACACACGGCGGGCGCAGCAGCACCAGGTACGCCGTCCACCTCGAGATGTTCCGCCAGGTCGACCCACTCCGAATCGAGGAGTACGGTCAATCTTATCAGTAGCAGCAGTAGCATCAGTAGCATCATCATCAGCACCATCAGCACCCGCAGAAGAATAATGGCCTCAATCACCAAGAAAAACAACAACAACAACAACAACAACAACAACAACAACAACAACAACAACAACAACCACCACCACCACCACCACCACCACCACAACAACAACAACAACAGCAACAACCACAACAACAACGACGACGACAACAACAACACCAAACCAACAACAACAACAACAACAACAACAACAACAACAACAACAACAACAACAACAACAACAACAACAACAACAACTACTACTACTACTACTACTACTACTACTACTACTACTACTACTACTACTACTACTACTACTACTACTACTACTACTACTACAACTACAACTACAACTACAACAACATCAGCATGATCATCAGCATCATCATCATCGTCATCATCCATATGACCATCATCCTCATCATCATCACCATCGTCATCATCACAAGTATCAGTATCATCATCATCATCATCAGCATCAGCATCATCAGCAGCATCATCACCATTTTAATCATGCCCATCATAGTCATCATCAGCATCAGCATCATCAGTTTCCTCATCATCGTCATCAGCATCATCAGCAACAACATCATCACAATCATCATGACCATCATAATGGTCATCATCCTCATCTATCATCGTCATCAGCATCAACATCATCATCGTCGTCGTCAGCAGCAGAAGCATCATCGTCATCGTCGTCACCCTCATCGACGTCGTCCTCCTCCTCATCAACACCAACATCACCATCACCTCAACATCGTAACCCTCGTCATCAGCACCTTCTCCGTCTTCTCCGTCATCGACAGCAGCATCCTCGTCGTCAGCAGGATCAGCATCGTCATCTTCAGATTCATCATCAGCGTCATCAGCATCGTCATCATCAGCGACGTATCGTCAACAACAGCATCATCAGGATCCGCCTTGCCGTCATCGTCGTCAAAGTCATCAGCATCAGCATCAAGACCATCAGCAACAGTAGCATGATCATCAACATTTTGACAATCATCGTCGTCAGCAACATAGTCGTCGTCGGCATCGCCGTCGTCGTCAACCGCGTCATCATCATGATAATCATCAGCATTGTCATCGGCCTCGCTATCAACACCATCTGCAGCATCGTCACCGACATCCGCATCGGAAGCATCCTCGTCGTCTGCCGCAGCATCATCATCTCCATCCGCATCACCCTTAGCACCAACAGCATCATAGTCACCAGTAGCAACATCGTTATCCTCATCATTACTAGCATCAGCTCCAGCATCCGCATCCGCATTATCCTCATCAACAGCATCGACAGGAGCAGCATCATCGGAATCAACATCATCAGCAGCGTTGCCAGCACCAACGTCAGTATCATCAACCCATCAATATCAACATCATCAGCAGCCGCAGCATCATCAGTATCAGCATCCACATCAGCATCATCACCATCATCAGCATCATCATCATCAGCAGCAGCATCATTCATCAGCATCGTCGTCGTTATCATTATCAGCATCATCGTCAGCAGCATCATTATTAGCATCAGCATCAGCAGCATCACCATCATCATCATCATCATCAGCAGCATCATCATCATTAGCATCAGCATCATCAGCATCAGCCGCATCATCAGTATCAGCATCTGCACACGCCTCACCATCATAGCCATCATAATCAACAGCCCCATCATCAGCATCATCAGCTTGATCAGCATCAGCAACAGCATCAGCAATATCATCAGCATCATTGACAGCATCATCACCATCATCATCAGCAGCATCATCAGCACCATCAGCATCGGCATCATCATCGTCATCATCGTCATCATCATCATCATCATCATCAGCATCATCATCATCATCATCGTCATCATCATCATCGTCATCAGCATCATCATCAGCATAATCATCAGCCGCAGCGTCCTCATCGACATCCTCATCGCCAGCCTCGTCATGCCAAACAACATCAGCATCATCATCATCCACAACACCATCAGCAGCAGCAGCGACAGCAGTCTCAGCATCGTCATCCACGTCATCCAGCAACCTTCTCCTCCTCCTCCTCCTCCTCCTCCTCCTCCTCCTCCGCCTCTTCTTATCGTCGTCCTCCTTCTCCTCCTCCTCAGGCCCTCCGACTGCCTGGCGAAGCGGCGCTGGCTGGGGAGAGCCTCCCGTGTGCCTGCTGCTCCTGCAGCTCGCACCTCAGCTGCTCCAGCTCCAGCCTCGCCCCCTGCGCCTGGAGAGAGAGAGAGAGAGAGACAAAATAAGGGGGGGGGAGGAGCGGAGGGTTGGGCGGGGAGTGACACAGAGGAGAGGGAGGAAAGATGAGGCAAAAATCCATGAGGTTGCTGCTTCTAGCCTGGTCCTGCCCATCGGCCAGGCAGGCCTCTGCCTCTGTGCGGCCGAGACGCGCGCGCGCGCGCACGGGCGCCGCGAACGCGGGTTCGGCCGCTCCCTGGCGCTGCGGCCCCTGGAATGGGCCCCAATGCTTGGCAAAGAAAAAAGGAAAGGATAGGGGGGCAGGGCGGGCCAGGAACGCACTGCCAGAATATGTCCGCATCCACTGCCGCGGGGCCGTGTCCCGGAAGCTCGGAGAGCTGTGAGTAGGGATGCCTGCCCGCCCGTGCCGGGGGGGCAGGTATCCATCTCCACCTCTCCTGGAGATCCTAGGGCACGACTCAAAATCAGTGACGAGGGAGGAGGGAGAAGGGAGGAATGAGACTGAGAATGGGAACGATCTGTTTTTCTCTCTCTCTGTCTCATAACCAGATGGGTTTCTCTCTGTCTCTCTCTCCGTCTCTCTCCCTCTCTCTCCAACGGCGATGGTAACGACATGGGAGAGCACCATGGCCAAGCACTGCCGCGCCTGCCAGAGAGCTGCACTCCCATGAACGACGCTCAGCATGAAAAGATAATGCAGTCAGGAAGGAGGGAGGAGGAAGAGGGGGTTGGGGGGGAGAAGGCGTAGGAGATGCATGAGAAGGAGCCGGAGGAGGGCACGGTGGGCGGCTGAGCTGGGTCTGTGGAGGGGTGAGGTTAGAGCAGCGGGCAGGTTGGAGCAGATTTCTCGAGAGATGAGCTGTGCTGCTCAAGCGCGCTGGCCCGCTGTCCTGCCCACTGGCATTCCCAGCGGGTAGGACACCAGCGGGCAAGACCTAAAGGAGCAGCAAATCAAAATCTGCCGACCCCCAAGGCGTGTGCGACCTCGGCTGGCACTGAAACCGACCCAGACTCTTCCTTCCCCGCCCCCATTACGCCTGACATACCCATATTCTGGCCTTTCTGTTCTTGGGAACCCCCACTCGACCCCTCAACAATCCCTCGCCCGAGACATACCCCACCGCTCACCAGGACCGATCCCGCACCTCACTGCCCGCTCTGTCAAACGGATCCCCTACCCGACAATGCCTTACCCGAGACCTTGCCCGCACCCCCCACCCGACGATTTCTCGTCCAGACGTGACTCCGACGCTCCAACAGGTCTCCACCTCGCCCTAACCCCCCACGCCCTTTGGGGCTTTGTTCATGGGACCCCCCATTCAACGATTTCTCGTCCAAACGTAAACCCAATCCCCCCCCAGGTCTCCACCTCGCCCGGCACACTCGCGCCCTTTGGGACCTTGTTCGTGGGACCCCCCGCTCGAAGATTTCTCGACCAGACGCGACCCCGACACCCCACCAGGTCTCCCCCCCGCCCGACACCCCCACGCCCTTTGGGACCTTGTTTTTGGGACCCCACGCCCGACGTTTTCCCGCCCAGACGTGATCCCGACCCCCCAGCAGGTCTCCTCCTCGCCCGACTCCCCCACGCCCTGTGGAGCTTTGTTCTTGGGACCCCCAGCCCGACGATTTCACGTGCTAACATCGTTCCAGGACCCCCCGACACCACGCCTCCACTACACTTGACACCGCCAGCCTCCTGAGTCCCCCTGGACATACGCTTTGAAAGCCTCCCACCATGCAAAAATTGTCCTGGGACCCCCCCTCCCCACCACGCCTCCACCACGCACGCCTGACACCGCCAGCCTTCTGAGTTCCCCTGGGCATAAGTTGTTCCCTCCCTAGGCTCTGCCTAGAAGGGTTCTTACTCTCTGGGCTTAAAGGGGCCGGGCGGTGGAAAGCACCCCGGGCGGTTCCCCCAGTATCCGCCCCGCGGTTCCCCCAGTTGCGCCCCCTGGGTTCACCCAGCTTAGCTTAGCTAAGCTTAGCTTAGCTTAGCTTAGATTATCTCATCTTAGCTTAGCTTAGCTTAGCTTTGTTTTGCCTAGCCTAGCCCAGCCTAGCCTAGCCTAGCTTAGCTTAGCGTAGCTTAGCTTAACGTAGCTTAATATAAATCATACTAACCCAGCTTAGCTTAGCTTAGCTTAGCTTAGCTTAGCTTAGCTTAGCTTAGCGTAGTTTAGCTTAGCTTAGCGTAGCTTAACGTATCTCAGCTTAGCTTAGCTTAACTTAGCTTACCTTAACTTAGCTTAGCGCAGTGCAGCATAGCGCCGCGCAGCCTTAGCACAACATAGCATAGCATAGCATAGCATAGCATAGCATAGCATAGCATAGCTCAGCATAGCATAGCATAGCATAGCATAGCATAGCATAGTGCAGCATAGCATAGCATAGCATAGCATAGCATAGCATAGCATAGCATAGCATAGCATAGCATAGCAGTGCTCAGCATAGCACAGCGCAGCATCGCATAGCATAGCACAGCATAGCATAGCACATCCTATCATAGCATAACATGGCATAGTATAGCGCAGCATTGCACAGCATAGCATAGCATGGCATAGCATCGCGCAACATAGCATATCATTGCATAGCCTAGCATAGCATGGCATAGCGCAGCATAGCATGGCATAGCTTAGCATAGCGCAGCATAGCATAGCATAGCATAGCATAGCCTATGCATAACACAGCGCAGCCGAGCGTACCCTGGCATAGCATAACATAGCATAGCGCAGCATAGCGCAGCATAGCAAAGCATAGCATAGCATTGCATAGCATAGCGCAGCATAGCATAGCATAGCATAGCATAGCATAGCAGCAAAGCAAAGCAAAGGCAAAGCAACAGCAGCAACAGCAAAGCAAAGCACAAGCAATGCAAAGCCGGACCTGCAGTGCTGAACAGCCTGCAGCTCTTGCAGGAGCCGCGAGCAGCAGGTGTAGATGCAGGTGTAGATGTAAATGTAGCTGTCGGTGTAGATGTAGATGTTGCTTTCCTAAATGCTCCACCTCCTAGGTAGGGTCGTACTGGGATAATTTAAGACCAACCAACGAGCACAAATCGATCCAAGACCCACCCACCACACATAGGTTCTTAGGGGCCACGCACCCTGCACAAAATGTCCCGGGACCCGCCACCACACCTGACACCGCCGCCCTTCTCACCCTGTAAAAATCGTCCCGGTGCCGCCCACCACGCTTGACGTCGCCAGCCTGCTGGAGGCCGTGGGCATGGAATTCTGGGGTCCACCCACCGTGCGAAAATCGTCGTGGGACTCCCCACCGCGCTTGACACTGCCAGCCTCCAGGAACCTGTGGGACTCTGGGCATGGGATCGTCGCGGGACCCTGCACCGCACCACGCCTGACACCGCCAGCCTCCTGGAGCCTCTGGGTATGGCCTGCAGACATCGTCCCGTAACCCTCCACCACGCTTGACACCACCAGCCTCTTGGAGCCTCCGGGCATGGGCTTTTAGGAGACATCCACCTTGACTGTACATAAATCGTACCATCGTACTGGGACTCCCCACCACGCCTGACACCGCCAGCATCCTGGAGCCTGAGGCCCCCCGACGGCCACGCAGGCCCTCATGGGCGCCCGTCGCTTCAGGCTCGAGGGCGAAGCGCCGCTGACGACGACGACGACGACGACGACGACGACGACGACGACGGCGACGATGGCGACGACGACGACGACGACGACGACGACGACGACGACGACGACGACGACGACGACGACGGCGACGGCAGCGACGGCGACGACGACGGCGGCGGCGGCGGCGGCAACGACGACAGCGGCGTCGGCGGCGGCAGCGGCGGCGGCGGCAGCGGCGACGACGACGACGACGACGGCGAAGACAACGACGTCGACGACGGCGACGACGACGACGACCTCGAAGCCAAGCCGCGGCGGCCCCGCCTCGGACTCTTTTTCCCGCAGGGCGGCGAACTCCGCCAGGTCGCGTTCCTTCAGAAATGTGACGTGGAGGGCGCTGGAAACCAGACAGGCGGAACCTGGCTGGCCTCAACAAGCACCCCGAGCAGTCTGGTGCGGTTTCGACACCTCAACTCTGGGACGCGGATCGCCCCAAGGGTGCCGCCGGAAGCGGCGCCAGGATGTTGAAACCGCCTGGAATACTCGACAGGCCGATTGAGGCCAGCCAGGACTACTTGGGGGGGTTGTCTGTGCGCGACGCGAAGCCGTAACAGAGCAAAGAGAAGGAGGGAGATCCTCTTCAGCCGATGCTGGACCGGATAGGAACGGAACCGAGAGCGACATCGATTCACATCGATCGGCTCGACATGACCCGTGCCAGACCTGGAAAGCCCCTCAGTCGGTCTGGCGTGGGTTTCCGCCCCCTAAGGGGGAGGAGGAGGAGGAGGAGGAGAAGGAGGAGAAGGATGAGGAGGAGGAGGAAGAGGAGGAAAAGGAAAAAGAGGAGGAGGACGAAGAAGATGAGAAAAAGGAGGAGGAGTCATGAATAAGGGCAAAGAGGAGGAACCACTAGAGACATGGATGCGGGGAAAATTTGAAAGACGAGGCGTTCTGCACAGCAACATGAATGCGTCTAAGAGGCCAGGGCCGCGCCGAAGGACCGCGCTTACAAGGATGCGCGGCTCAAGACATATCGAAGCGCGAACAAGCAGCCACATGCGACCTAGATTCCTACCTTTTCGGGGCCCGCTCGAACCAATCGGAGGGCCGACGCACGCATCGCGCCGCTTGGCGCTTTGCACCGATTGGGATGTGTTATATGTCTGGCATGTTGGCCGTCCTCAAAGAGGCTGGTAGCACCTCGAGGTAGCAATGTTTACTTTGTTGAGGCTTCCAGCAGAAGCGACAGGCAGCAAACTTGAGGACGCGCAGCTCAATAACTTGCTGCGAAGTGCGTTGTACACACAACTATACAGCAGTAAGAGATAAAGACTTCTGCTGGCTCCGAACAATCACCCAACCCACTACCCTGACTCAAGCGCTAGATGATGAGCTGGCTCCTGATCATCATGCGGACGCGGGTGGCAAAGCAGCCTCGCCTGCTGCGCAGAGGTCGTCGCCGCTGAGAAGTTGAGCCCGCTGATCACTGGGGCGACGAAGCCCTCCAGGTCTCATTGGTGCCAGAGGGTACCGAACGGGACGCGGGCGCGGCCGTGTGCGAGGACCCGCGAACCTGCACTTGCCAGACTCGCGGGCGCGCGTGGGGCGGTCGCGTTCCTTCTCCTCCTGGCAGCAGGGGCACTGCCAGTGGATCGAGACGCTGCGACGGTAGCGGCGCGCCGATGGATCCCTGGAGCGCAAGACCGAGTCTGCCCGCGCGTTGCGCCTGCACGCCTCGCAGGTGCAGCGCGCGCGCGCTCGGCCGCCACTGCGCGTCTAATCTCGCCCTCCGCGACCGCGGCGGCCTCCGTTGGGAAGGATGCCGATCGGGCGCCGCACTCGCGGAAAAAGCTCAGGATGCGCGGGCGCCTCAGACGGCGACGCACGTCCACCGTGCACTGGACGAGTCGCTCGGCCATCTTCCACTGCCAAATCTGAGCGCCGAAACTATTGCGACCGGTCTGGTCGAAGATCTCCGGAGCATTGGAGACCGGTCTGGCGGTCTCCTTCAAGATACCCCCGCGACAACCTCGAAGCCCATGCTGGCATTTGTCAAGGGTCAAGGACGACCTGGCCCACGCCCGGCGCGACCAGCACCTCTGGCCACGGCTGCTCGTCGCACAGCCAAGATGGCTCGGGCTGCTCGCCGACGAAATGAACGCCTAGCTCGAGCTGCAGCCGTGCGAGGTAACCGCGTTATCGGCCACAGGGAGCGCCTCCTTGATGGCACGCAGCCAGGCGCGGCAATTCCGCGTGCACTCGAAGGTTGCCCAGCGACCGAAGGGCCGGCAGGCTGGAGCCATGAAAATAACAAATGGCAGACGTGTCGACCATATCGCTCCACGGCTCGCCGCTGGCCCTCGTCGTCCAGGTCGCAGCTAGTGACCGCGTCGGAATTCCGGCAACTCCCAGGCGGCGGCGGATAGCCAGTCTGCTTATCCGCGCGCGTCCACCGCACTCCTCCACAATGTCGATGTCGTAGTCGAGAAGTTAGGCGAGGGCTGGTGGATGGCGTCGAACTCGGCGGGCTGCGGCCCCTGAGCACAGGCCGCTCGGCGGTCAACTTCCGGTTCGGGGGCCGACGAGCCTCGGCACCACCGCGTGGGCAAACCTGCCGCAAGGTCGCCATGGAGACCGCCCTCGTCGAACTCGTCGTCGCAACCAAAATCGGCATAGGCTGGAAGGCCAAGAAGATAAGAGGCCAGACCGGCGAGGTCAGAGCCGCAGTCGCGGCCCTTGCCGACCTGCTTGCGCGTCTTGGGCGCATGGGCATGATCTAGCGTCGCCCTCTGGAGCATGCGCTCTGCCGTCGGGTAGGCGCTGGGCCCCGACAACCCACCATTGACCGATTCTGGGCAAAGGAGGTTACAAAACACCGCGCGCACCTCCTAGCCACCCCAGGATCGACCCTGCGCCAGTCGTGCCAGCTCGGATCTCTGATCGCCAGGGTCAGAGCGCACCGAAGAACGCGACGGAACTGAGACTTGGGGTAGCAGGAGAGCACACCACCAAACATCTTAACAAGCTGGGCGATCTGTCTTACATACACGTCACAGGCCTCGAAAGTCTCCTGAAGGGCCCCAAGCTGCAGCGCGAGAGCACGTTTACTTACCATATCAGCATCAGCACTTGAGCATTGCGACGCTCCACAATCGGCACAGCTAAAATCACCTCCACCGACCTGCGGGCAGGGGTATAGGACGCTGGCCCGAAAAGGCCCACGCAGCCCCGTTCATGCGCAAACCTACGGAGGCCTGCGAACATCTGCTTAGGGTCGGATCGCGGCCTAAGGTACATAGTACAGCCGAGAAGGCCAGGAGAGCACCTAAGGGGTTCCCGTGCTGAGGTTGAATCTTGTACACTGTCCTGGGACTCGTGTCCTTATTCCTTTTTAGAATATACTCATGTTCCCCTTTCTCCCCGGCCGACAGCCGCCACATCCGGGACGCCCCATCTGAACCTGCTAAAAACAAAACAACATTAACATGTTTCGACATGCTCCCTCTCAACATGGACGTCCTGTCGCCCAGGCCAACCATCGTTTTGCAAACAATACCGCAAAGTGCACACGCGCGCGCGTTCATGTCAAACTCCTACCAAACACACGGTGTTTGCAAGCATTGCAACATAATAGAAACCATATACCTATACATATAGATATGCATATATATATATATAAACATATACATGTGCATACATATATATATATACATACATATATATATAAATATATATATAGATAGATAGATATATAGATAGATAGATAGATAGATAGATAGATAGATAGATAGATAGATAGATAGATGTGTGTGTGTGCGTGTACATGTGTGGTCGCCCCCCAAAAAAATGATTTTATGTAGCACCGCCATCGTCGATCGATCTCTCCTCCCCCCTCCCCCTCCTCCTCTTCCTCCTCCTCCGGAAGGACACCCTGTGTACGTTTGGTGTTGGTTGTTTGTTTTGTTTTGCAGGCCCGAATGCTCGCGCTGGCCTCCCTTTTTTCAACACCCTTCCATGCGCCTCAGACCAAGAAACCAAACATACACCATGTTTCGCGCCTTCGATGCAAGGAAACCCTGCGTATATTTTGTCGATTTGGTTTTTTGGGTATGAAAAGCAAAGAAACTATGCGTATGTTCGGTTGTTTATGTATCTTTTGTTTTGCAATCCCGAGCGTTCGCGCCGGCTTCCCTCGCAGCACCCTTCCATGCGCCTCAGACGAAAAAATGTTTGGCGCCTCCGATGCAAGGAAACCATGTGTAGTTTCGGCCTGCTGTTTAAATTATCCTTGGTCCGAGAAGCAGGGAAACCCTGCGTAGTGTGTTGCTCTGTTCTTTTTTTTCTGGGTTTTGCAGGCCCCACAGGTGCTGGAAAAGAGGCCAGTGCGAACGTCGGGGCTTGCATATATATATATATATATATATATATATATATATATATACATATACATATACATATACATATACATATACATACAAATACATACAAATACATACAAATAGATATACATCTTCATCTACATATACATATATATGTACATACATTTACACATATACATATATATATATATACATATATATATATACAAATACGCAACAAAAAATGCTCCTCTGACAAAAAAACTTGCACCGAGGGCGCCACACCCTGTGTATTATTACTTGTGTTGGGAGGGGCACGACTGGTGGGCGACGAAGACGACGACGACGACGACGACGACGACGACGACGCAGCAACAATTGTTCGCCATGAAACAGCATGGCACGCGCATGGATCTGGGCAATAATAGATCTGCGGGGTGCGACGCAGCGGGCTAGCGGCTCATCTGGGGCACAGGGGTCCTTCTCTTCCTCTTTTTGTTCCGTTCCTTTTCGTTATCCTTTCCCTTCTCCTTCTCCAAACACAATTCCTCCTCCTGGCCCATCATCATTTTCCTCCTTTTCCTTTCCGTGCCCCCCTCTCTGTAGCAACACAAAACCAAGAATACACAGTGTTTGGCGCCCTCGGAGCAAGGAAGCGTTGTGTATGTTTGGTGCGTTTGGTCTTTTTGTCCTGGATGCAAGGAAACATGCGTGTGTTTGGTTAGTTTGTTTTAGCTCACGTGCTCCCCGCGGCCTCCCCCCAGCACCTCCTCCTTCTCCCCCTTCCTTTGTCCCCCTGCGTCTCTTCCTTTCCTTTCCTCCTCCTTGTTGCAAAACAATAAAACCGAAAATACACAGTGATTAGCGTCACTGGTGCAAGGAAACGCTGTGTATGTTTGGTTGTTCTGGTTTTTGTTGGTCTAAGATGCAAGGAAACAACGAGTATTATTGGCTATGCTGGTTTATTGGTTCTGGAGTTCTGGAAGAGAAGGAGGAGGAGGAGGTGCTGGGGAGAGGCAGCGGAGAGCACTTGAGCTTCCAAAGCCCGAAGAACCAAAATAACCAAAAATGCACAATGACTCCTTGCATCCTAGACCCAGCAAACAAAACAACAGCAAAAAACGTTTCCTTGCACCCAAAGCGCCAATTATTGTGTATTTTTGGTTTCGTCGCTTGCAACAAGGAAAAGAGGATACGGAACGGAGGGGGAAAGAGGAAGAGGGAGAAGGAGGGGGCGCTGGGAGGGGGGTGCCGCGGGGAGCACTTGAGCTTCCAAACCCCAAGCAAAAATGTCCCCGTGCACCCTAAACCATATATACGTGTATGGATGTGTATATATATGTAGATATAGATATAGAGATATGCGCCAAGGGCGCCAAACAATGCGCGGTATTGGCTTTCTTGCTTTGCAACAAGGATGAGGAAAGGAAAGGAGGAGAAAGAGGGGGAAAGAGGAAGGGGGAGAAGGAGGAGGTGCTGGGGGCTGGGGGGGAGGCCGCGGGGAGCACTTGAGTTTCCAAAAATAAAGGGTGAATCATTGCATCCTAAACCAAAAAACAAGAAACCACAAAAAAGGACACAGCACCCCCCTGTTCCGAGGGCGCCAAACACTGTGGATTATTGGTTTTGTGTTGCTACAAAGAGAACGAAACGGAAAGGAGAAGGAGGAGAAGGATGATGGGCCGGGAAGAGGGGAATTATGTTTGAAGAAGGAGGAAAGGGAAAGGAGAAAGAGAAGGAACGGAGAAGGAGGAAGAGAAGGAGCGGAGAAGCAGAGAGAGGATGTTGATGAACGTGAATGTCAAGATACAATTTACGATCTGGGGGCAGCCATATGTGTGCTTGGTTGATACACAAAACCTACGGCAGTCATCACAAGCGTTTAGAATGCCTGCGCGCGCAATTGCTGAAATCATGGGACAACCATGCGATCCCCATGAGTGTGTGTGTGAAAAAAGCAAGCAATCTCTTCACGCCGCGCGGTGCACTCGCGATGCTCTGTCATGTACCCAGGGCGCAAATCCTGTGCAAAACAACCGCGCGGGCGACATGCGCATGCGCCGCCGCGAGCGCATGTCAAAATCCTTCCAGAGTCTTCGCCATCATCGGCACCGTCGCTGGCCGTGCCGCCGTTGTCGCCATCATCGCGGGCCACCACCCTCCTCATCATGCCACCACCGTGGTCGACGTCATCATGCCACGCGCCCGCCCGAGGCACCGACCTCCACCGAGGTGCCCGCGCGCTGGCGCGGCCTTTGAAACGTGCCGGGCCAGTTCCACTCGGCCCACCGCAACCGTGGCCACAAGAATTCTGCCATACCAACTGGCCGATATTCGCGCGCGATGCGTTTTGCCAGCCAAGTTTCCTGGGGGTCCTCGGGTTTCCTGGACCTCCTGGGGCTTCCTGGAGGGGCTCCTGGTGTCTCCTGGGCCTCCCTGGGGCCTCCTGGGGAAGGACTCGCTGGGGCCTTCAGAGGACTCCTGCGGCCTCCTGGGGCTCCCTGGGGTGTCCTGAAACATCCTGGGGCGTCCTGGGGCCCTTTTGAAGCTTCCTGGGTCCTCTTGGAGCATCCTCGGCTCGTGCTGAAATGCCCGCGCAACCTTTGGGGCGAGCTGGGGAGCTCCCATCGGTAACCGCTGTCGCGACCGCATCAGCTGTGCCAAACCAGCTCGACGATGTGATCTCGGCCCCCGGTTGTGCAAGCACGGCTTCATCTGTTGCGGGGAGCGGGTGGGAATTAGCATGCCATGCATGTCTCGCTCGAGCTAACTAACTTGACTCTTGCTCTGATTACTACTCTTACACTTACTCTTGTTCTTACTCGTATTCCTCCGCCTCCTCCTCCTCTTCCTCCTCCCCATCATCATCCTCCTCCTTGCCGCAGCTCGCCCCAGCTCTTGTTCCCCCTGTCCCCCCCTACCCTGTTCAGCACAGGCCCGGCAGCCCTCACCCCCACCACAAACCCCATTGTTTCCCGGCGATGCGTCCTCCTGCGACTTGAGCTTGCGCGCCTCCGCAAGCTCCCCGCGCAACCGCGCCTCGGGCTCGGCGCGCACGACGGCGAGCGCGGCGGCGGCGCCCAGAGGCGCGTGGTCTTCGCCGCTGCCACCGCGGTCATCGTTGTCGTCACCAGTCGTGGTCGTCGCCGTCTCGTTCGTGGCCGTCGCCGTGGTCGTCGTCGTCATCCTCCTCCTTCTCTTCCTCCTCGTCCTCATCCCCCTCCTCCTCCTCCTGCTCATCCGCGGCCTCCTCTTGCTTATGTTTGGATTCATGTGTGTATGGAATTGATTGTTTACGTGTTAGTGTTGTCTAGTAGCTCTAGCATTGGTAGTATGTAAATTCGTATTACATTTGTTCGTACTAATGATACGTTTACTTAGTCATAAATGATTGTTCCGTACTGGTGTTGGTGTTTGTAGTATTGCTAGTAGCAGTAGTAGTAGTAGAAGAAGAAGAAGAAGAAGTAGAAGTAGGTAGTAGTAGGTAGTAGTAGGTAGTAGTAGGTAGTAGTAGGTAGTAGTAATAGTAGTAGTAGAAGTAGTAGTAGTAGTAGTAGTCGTAGTAGTAGTAGTAGTAGTAGTAATAGTAGTAGTAGCAGCAGTAGTAGTGGCAGTAGTAGAGTAGCAGCAGTAGTAGTAGTAGTAGCAGTAGTAGTGGCAGTAGTAGTAGTGGAAGTAGTAGTAGTAGTAGTAGTGATAGCAGCAGCAGCAGCAGCAGCAGCAGTAGCAGTAGTAGTAGTAGTAGTAGAAGAAGAAGAAGTAGTAGAAGAAGTAGTAGTAGAAGTAGTAGTAGTAGTAGTAGTCGTAGTAGTAGTAGTAGTAGTAGTAGAAGTAGTAGTAGTAGTAGTAGTAGTAGCAGCAGCAGCAGCAGTAGTAGTAGTAGTAGTAGTAGTAGCAGTAGTAGCAGTAGTAGTAGTAGTAGTAGTAGTAGTAGCAGTAGTAGTAGTAGTAGTAGTAGTAGTAGGTAGCAGTAGTAGTAGAAGTGGTAGTAGTGGTAGCAGTAGCATCAGTACTGTTCGTAGCACGAGTGTTCTTAATATTCGGAGTATTCACATAATGCGTCGTAATGACAGCATGCGTACCGATACAGTTAGTAGTAGTAGTAGTAGTAGTAGTAGTAGTAGGAGGAGGAGGAGGAGGAGGAGGAGGAGCAGTACGACTTATACTACGACTACTACTACAACTACTACTACTACTACTACTACTACTACTACTACTACTGCTACTACTACTACTACTACTACTACTACTACTACTACTACTACTATTACGAATAGCGTTAGTATTCGTAGTATCGTCATCGTTATTATCATTAGTAGTAGCAGTAGTATTCCAACGAAGAATTGCACTAGAATTAATATATTTGTCCGTAACACTGTTAGTACTCGTCTAAGTACTACGATTATTATCATGAATCGAATATGATCCGTCTTATAAATAACAAAGTTCGCCGTTTTCTTATTATTCCTCCTCCTCCAAGCCTCTTCGGCCCGAAGGAGTTCGGGGTTAGGCGCGCACTTCGAAGGGGCGCAGCGCGTCGGGGCCATGGCGCCATGGAACTGGTGGCTCCTCATCAGCTGGTATGTCGGGGGCTCGGCAAGAGGCTCGCAGCTTTCGAGGTCGGCATTCAGGGAGTACTGGGACCAGGAGCAGAGGTGACGATCGACGTCATCGATGGCGGACGGGACTGCGCCAGTGCGCCAGTGCCGTCGGCGGCACCGCCGTGTGGAGGCCCGTCACTCAGGAGGTGCACGACCCCGCCGCGGCGGGTGAAGGTCGCGGCCTCGAGGTCATGCAGGAGGAATGCCGCAAGCTGAAGCGCAGAAGCAGGAGCTCCTCATGGAGCGCAGCCAGCTGTAGGCCAGGAAGCAGGAGATGCTTCTCGAGTCCTGCAGGCTGAGGTCGCAGAAGGAGGAGCTCGCGGAGGCGCGGAAGCTGGCGGACCAGAAAAAGGTGCAGGACATGGTCCACCCGCCTGGCTGGTGGGGAAAGCCGGCCAGGGCAAGCCGAGCTCCGCCCAAGGAGTGGGTGGGCGCCAGGCCGACGGAAATGACCTACTCGGACGGCTCGAGCTCGCCGCTGGTCGCGGAGAAGAGCATGGGCTACGGGGCGGCGCTGGCTGGCACCGCGGTGAATTCGAAGGAGGAGGAGGACCTGCAAAGGCTCGCGGCGGAGTGGCAGCGGATGCACGCTCAGCGGAGGGAGACTAAGGAGTGGGAGTTCATGCTCAGGGCGGAGACGGAGGTGCCCCTGGAGCGCGAGGCGATCGCAAAGGCCAAGAAGGAGCTGGGGTCGCTCGAGAGCCTGAAGGACTGGACGTGCGCGGAGGCCCCGCCGTCGGAGATGCAGAGGCTGAAGCTGTGGGATCGGCTCAGCCTGAAGGCCAAGATGCGGCAGGGGACAACGGAGCAGGTGGGCGTCTTCGAGGCCACGGACCGCGAGCTCTCCGAGTGCAAGAAGGAGGAGGCGGAGGCCACGCCTCCGCTGTCGCGGGGGGCGGCGCGGGTGCTGGGCATCACGACGAAGTCGGGGAGCCTGGTGGCACCTGCACCCAAGGCGGTGGCCACCAGCCTGAAGGAGGCCGTCACGCTCAGCCAGCGGGCAGGCGCGGCGGAGCAGGCAGCCAAGACCAAGACCACGAAGCAGAGGCAGAGCCCAAGCGTTCCGCGACCGCCAAGAACGAGAAGAAGGAGAAGAAGGAGAAGAAGAAGAGCAAGAAGGGCAAGGACGAGAGTGACCCGCACACTGCTGGAGACGTGGCGGTGGACTTCCTCTCGGAGGAGCAAGGAGTAAGCCGGGAAGGTCCACGCCGCCAAAGTGGTTCTGGTTCAGGAGCTGCTGGAGGAGGTGGTCCTCAGACAGGAGCAGGCGGCGTACCTGAAGGCAGCGCTGCTCGGGGGGGGGGCGGCGGGCCGCGGCTCCGCGGAGCGAGCGCCGCTCCTGGGCTCCGCCTCCGCCTGCCTGGCTGGGTTATCCGCGTCGGCTGTGGCCGCGGGGTATCCGAGCCAGTGAGGCGGCGGCGGTGCCTGGGAGCAGGCCGCGGTGGCGGCCAGTTTTGCTTTGCAGCGTGCGAATTCACTTGGCAGCATTGAGCCCCTGAGGGGGGGGTCAAGGCCTAAAGCGGGTCCCGGTTCCGACCCTGACCCCCCCGGGGCCTCAACAGGTTTTGCTGGTGAGGAAGCTGGCTTTGCATGTTTCGTTGCGGGTAACAGCCTCAGCGTCGCATGCGATTCGGGAGAAGCTGCAACGGTGGCTGCCTCAGTTCTCTCGCTGCCCTGCGGGTGCTGCAAGGCTGGGGCCGTAAGTCGGGATCGCCGTGCGGGTCGTGGAGCGGCCATCGCGCGTGCCCCCGTCGACGGCGTCGCCGATGTGTGGCGCTGCCTCGCCTCTGCACGAAGGCGTTTGCTCTACTTTCCTCCACCATCTATACCACCTCCTCTTCCTCCTCCTCCTCCACCACCACCTCTTCCTCCTCGTTTACTCGTCTCGTGCCCTCATAGGGAGCCCCACCCCCAGCCCCACTGGCACAGTCCACATGCGTGACACCGCCCCGTTTTCGTACACCCTTCGGACGCTTCGTGGCCCCAGAATGACTTCGACCAAAGGCCCCAGTGGCACATTGCACATGCGCCCTGCCATCCCATTCCGGCACCCCTCACACGTTTCGCGGCCCCATATGAAATCCGCCCGAAATCCTCAATGGCACAATCCAAATGCATTCCCCCGCACCATGTCGGCACACCGCTCACACGCCTGGTGCCCCCATATGGAGTTCCACCGAAAGCCTCAGTTGCACATTCCACATGCGTCCCCCTGCCAACTTCCACCTCCCACCCCCCAACCCCCCACGCATCGTGCACCCATAGGGAGCTCCACCAAAAGGCCGAATGGCATTGGCCACATGCGTCCCCCCGTACCATTTCCGCGAACCCAACACGCTACGTGCCCCAGTAAGGAGCTCCAGCGACGGCCCGAGTGGTGCGTCCCCTCTGCGAAAATTTCGGTACGCCCCTCACACGCTTCGTGCCCCGATAGGGAGTTCCACCGAAGGCCCTGGCGGTACAGTCGACCTCCTGCCCAATGTCGGTACACTGGTCACACGATTCGTGGCCCCTTAGGGAGTTCCACCGAAGGCCCAAGGGGCGGATTCCACATGCGTCCCCCTGCCCAATTTCGGTACACCCCTCACACGGCCCCCCCGCCCCGGGCCCCTCACACGCTTCGTGGCCACATAGAGAGCTGAAGTAGGGACCCGAGAAGCAGGGTGCAGACACGCCCCCCCGAACTATTTCGGCACATCCTTCACGAGCTTATATCCACACCTGTCGCGGATATCTCACCAGCCCTCTGGGCGCAGGTGGTCTAGCGCGTGTCCTTATCCAACCTCGTTCCGACAAAACTGGTCGTTGACGGCCTCGTTAACGTATCTGACATATCCGCGCTCGCAACCGACATTGCACAGTTCCCCGAATCGGTTCGTGTTCAGGTTGTACCACGTCGCTCGGACCTCGGATAACGTCACAACGTCAACGTCGAAACATGGGTCAGTCGTGGCTGTCGTGGCCGTCGTGGCTGTCGCCGCGGCCATCACAAGGAGACGACTGCTTCGCGAAGTTAACCGCGCGCACTGGATACCGTGGGGCCAACCACGGGATCCGCTACCGCTAAATCATGATCGGGCCCCTGATTACATGCGGAAACACACACACACACACACACACTTGAGCCGAAAAGCGTCGGTAACGGCGACTGCCTGACTTACTCTGACAGACGATATGTCGTCACAAGATCTGCGCGGACAAATCGCTTTCTCCTGTAGGCGCAGGGGGGGCGGGCCAAAACATTGGCACCTCCTCCTCCTCCCCCTCCTCATCCTCCTCCATTTTCTCCATCTTCATCCTCATCCTCATCCTCATCCTCATGTCCTCCTGATCATCTCATCCCCCTTCCTAACACCTCCTTCCTGATTATTCCATCCCCCGCCTTCCTCCCGCGTCCTCCCATCCTCCCTCCTCCCTCCTCCCTCCTCCCTCCTCTTCCTCCTCCTCCTCCTCCGAATCCTCATCCTCATCCTATTCCCCCTCCTCCTCCAGTCCCCCTTCCAACCCCACCCCTCCTCCCTCGTCCTGTTTCCTCCTGCCCTATCCCTCCTCCCCCTTCCCTGCTCCTTCCCTGCCAACCCTAGGCCGCGGTGCACCAACTCCGCGAAGTCCGCTTCCGCGCGCGCCCGCAGCTCCGCGACCTGTTGCCGCGCCTTGCGCCCGCGCGGGCCGACCAAGCGAGCGAACCAGGGAAGCGAGCAGGCGTACGGTACTCCTCCTCCTCCTCCTCCTCCTCCTCCTCCTCCTCCTCCTCCTCCTCCTCCTCCTCCTCCTCCTCCTCCTCCTCCTCCTCCTCCTCCTCCTCCTCCTCCTCCTCCTCCTCCTCCTCCTCCTCCTCCTCCACAGACCCCTCCTCCTCCTCCTCCTCCTTCTTCTCTTCCTCATCCTCCGCAGCATCCTGCTCCTCCTCCTCCTCCTCCGTTCCTTCTAAATGAAATGACTTCTCCCTGTCGCACCCCGAAACCAATTGTTAGGGCGGGCCGGGCGTTTCGCCTGAGACCTCCTCACCGTTTATGCTTCTGGAGCTGAATAAGTGTCAACAGCTTCACAGATGGAGGGCGGGTGGTTTTCAAAAAGTGGCTCTCGCCTTAGCGCCGAGCACATCCGTTCCAAACAAGTGGCAAGAGCTTCACGGGTTGAGGGCGGGTGGTTTTCAAAATGTGGCTCTCGCCTTAGCGCCGAGCACATCCGTTCCAAACAAGTGGCAAGAGCTTCACGGGTTGAGGGTTATTCGTTTTGAATATGTGGCTCTCGCCTTAGCGCCGCGCACATTCGTCTTCAAACATCTCGAGAGCTTCACGGAGTGAGGGCGGTTCCGTTTCAAAATGTGGCTCGCTCCATAGCTCAGGGCAAATTCGTTTTCAGCATGTGCAAGAGTTCCGCGGGTTCCCACGATCAACGTAACAGAAAAGGTGTTTTGAAGGATTCGGGGTTGTGCGGGCGCAACAGTTATGTGAGTTCGCGGTGTCGACATCCAAAACATGGCGTTATGGCACGGTTCTGGATCGCCACGACGAAGCAGTCAGGTTGATCCGTGGCGTTGAATGCCCGAGAACCATGTTTTGGCATGCTTCAGGATCTTCGAACGGTCGTCTTCCAACGAGGCAGCTCCCTCAATGGAACATGAATCGTCGAAGGGGCCTATTAAGAGGGAGCTTGGAGGAAGGGTCAATTCCAACATCGTTGATGACTCTTGGGCTTACACTGGTCCTCCTCCGACAACTCCTCCTCCTGTTCCTCCTCCTCCTCCTCCTCCTCCTCCGCCTCTTCCTCCTCCTCCTCCTCCTCCTCCTGATCCTCCTCCTTCTCCCACCTCCGCCGTCCTCCCCCTCCCCCTTGCCTCCTCCTCATCATCTCTCATCCTCTTACCCCTCCCCATCCCCTCCTCCTCCTCCTCCTCCCCCTCCTCCTCCTCCTCCTCCTCCTCCTCCTCTCCTCCTCCTCCTCCCCGCTCCCCATACTCCTTCCTCCTCATCCTTATCCTCATCCTCCTCCT
>CAUYUJ010014566.1:209905-216837 GCA_963575745.1 Prorocentrum cordatum | reverse complement strand
CTTTTTTGCTGGCAGAGCCGCTCCCGCTCTTAAGCTGCAAAAAAGCCCCCCATGCCCCATTTAATCGCGCCTCTCGGGGGGCACGGGGCCACAAGCCTCCGTTCCTTTCCTTCTAAATAATGAATAACTTCTCCCTGTGGCACCCCGAGGCAAGTTTTTAGGGCGGTCCAGGCGTTTCGCCTGAGACTTCCTCACCACTTATGACCCTGAATCATACACATTGGCAACAGTGTCACAGATGGAGGGCGGGTGGTTTTCAAAATGTGGCTCTCGCTTTAGTGCCGCGCAATTTTTGTAAATATTGCGAAGGCTTCACGGATTGAGGGCGGGTCGTTGTCAAAATGTGGCTCTCATTTTAGCGCCGCGCACACTCGTTGCAAACAGTTGCAAGAGCTTCGCGGGTTGAGGGCGGTTCCTTTTCGAAATGTGGCTCTCGCCTTTAGCGCCGCGCACATTTGCTTTAAATACTTGCAAGAGTTTCACGGGTTGAGGGCGGCTCCTTTGCAAAATGTGGCTCTCGCCTTAGCGCCGCGCACATTCGCTTTCAACATTTGCAAGAGTTTTAAGGATCCCCATGAGCGTCGTACCACAAATTGCGTTCTGGAAGGATTCGCTATTCTGAGGGTGCAACATTAACGATGATTCGCGGTGCTGAAGTCCCAGAAACTTTGTTCTGGCACGATTCAAGATCGTCAAGCCGCAACTGTCAGGTTTATCCGTGGCGTTGGAATCCCGAGAACGATGTTTTGGCAGCTTCAAGTGTTTCAAACGGTTGTCTTCCAACGAGGCAGGTTTTCTGTGGAAATGAACCGCTGTAAGTGCCTATGAAGAAAGAGCTTTGGGGGAGCGTTTGTTCCAACATCGTGAGTGATTCTTGGGTTTACACTGGTCCTCCTCCTCCTCCGCCCCATCCTCCTCCTCCTCCTCCTCCTCCTCAGCCATTGCCCGACTCGAGTCTTTCCAGGTGCCAGGAGATTTCTCGTGTCGCAGGGAGCGGCAAACTTGGCAGTGGCACTGCCGCCCCGAGCAACCTGATGCCCCCGAAGTCTGGCGATGTGGACCTGTGCAGCGTGCCGCACAGATGATTGTTGGGGAACGACGACAGTATGCTACTGGTGTAAGAAGCCTCGGCAGGAGTCCAAGAGCGACGGGCAGGGCGACAGACCGAAGGACACGCACCAGGACGCCGATGGCGACGCCTCGAATGAGACCATGTCAGGGTTTGCGAAGAAGCTGAAGATCTACCGGGCCCGCCTCAAAGATCTGGAACAGCACGCGCAGGAACCTGGCATGGGGTTCGCATGGGAGGCCACGACGAAGCTGCATGAACAGATCGTTGGGCGGCTGGCACATGAGGAAGCAATACTACCAGCATGCGACGCGGACGTGGCAGTGCGCCGCCGTCTCCGTGGAGCAGAGAAAGCGCAGACAAAGGCAGACGCCCAAGTGGCGAAGCTCAAGCGGCAGCTTGAGGACATCCAGACTCAGCTGCACGCTGCACAGAACAAGGCCGAGCAGGCAGGGAAGAAGGTCGAGTCCCTCCGCGGCGAGGAGAAGTCGCTGGCCAGGCCCCCCATGTCCAAGGGCTGGGACTCGGTCTGCGTGCACCTGGAGCTCGCCAAGACGGCCCTGGGGTCGGGCGGCGAGGAGCAGGATGCGGAGGTCACCAACCAGGTGGAAGCGGCCCTCGCGCTCGTGGCAAAGAAAAAGGCAAACGCCGCAGAGAAGACGGCGATGGCGATGGACGAAGACGGGGCAAGCCTCAGCGGCGACTGCTCACGTTACAAGAGGCGCGCCTGTGCAGGCCCCGAGGAGCAGGGCGAGGACGCCCTCCAGCTCCAGGCCAAGGCAAGCTCCAGGAGATCGAGACAGCCCTCAGGCAGGCCGGTGCCAAGGATGAGGAAGACCAGAAGCACGGGCCAATGTTGCATACTAGTCTTGCTGACATGGCTGATGGGTTCCAGTCCGCGAAGCGGAAGTCGAGCCTGTCGCGATCCTAGCGACATAGCCGAGCAGTGTGCAAGTACCAGGTCCGACAAACAGGTGTTCGTCACGTGCAATGCGAACACCCCCAACAAGTTCGAGAAGGTGCTGCGCCAGCTGCGCTACCAGGTCGAGGCGCCAGTCGTCTTCGATAAGGGGCAACCGCTGGCGCCCAAGCAAGTGAAGTTGCTGTCGACCAGGCTCATCTATGGCTGGAAGGCAGTAGTGGTGCCCAGCGCACCGACCAAGGAAGGCGCGCCACAGGCCCTCCAGCTCACACAGAAGGTGCCCTTGGCATTGGTTGTGCCAACAGGGTGCCCCACCCCTCCAGAGCAGAGGCCGCGCCCTCTCAGTCGGGAGTACATCGATCACGAAGCTCTGAGCGCGTTCTGGCACGATCGCATGTACGCTTTCGAGATGCACTGGAATATACATCAATGCTTCGACGGCGATGGACTGCCAGCCCACAGCGGGCACGGCGTCAAGGCTGTCTACAAGATGCGAGAGCTTGCGCCCCCAGCGGTCAGGGACAAGAGAGCCCCGACGGCGCGAGCTATGATAAAGAGAGCGGCGCCGCATGGGTGCTACGCCGAGGGCAACTTCTGGGAGCGAGGGATCGTGGCAGGATCCGTGTTCAGCCCGCTGTGCTTGTCCCTCGGTCTCATCGGCACCATCGGCGACCTCTGCGTCGCGAACCCGAGGGCAGACATGTGCCCATACTTCGACGACCTCGAGGCGTCGACCCGAGGTGACGCGGCCGCCGTGGAGGCGCCCCACATGAAGCTGACCGACGAGATCGTCCTCGCATTCGAGCAGGTGCTCAAGTGGCAGCTATCGAGAGGCAGGGACGGCATGACCGTTGTCGCGGTCTCGCATGGCAGAGTCGAGTGGCAGCTGGGCAGCCACGGCAAGCAGATGGGCATTCTGGTGGTGCGTGAAGCCGTGCATTTGGGCGTGACCCAGCCAGCTGAGCGGCGACGTCGTGTCGGAGCCCAGTCCAAGAGGATCATGGATGCCAAGGCCAGTAGCTGGAACACCCAGTGGGTCAAGGCCGCAGGAGGCGCAGCGGAGAAGGTGGTCAAGCTCGGGAGCACGCCGTCGGAGTTCTACGGCACACGCGGGCAGGGCGACATAGACGCGCTGATCGCCACGTGCAGACAGACGGTGGCGGCGGCCGCCTCTGTCTGCTACAAGGGAAGGTCGGCCGCGCCGCTGCTGCCGGCGGAGGACGCGGACCCTACCGTGAGCGCCAGCGCGGGGCCCATCGTGGAGTGGGCCAGGGCGGGGCAGGATGCGACGGACATGGACACGCGCGTCCTCTTGGTGACGAGCTGGCGCTCGTGGGTCATGCGACTCCACGGGCATCCGAGACCGTGGGGCCTAGTGAGAGGGCCTGCAGGCGTGTTCATGATAACTGTAATTCGCCTTGTTTGCAGCACCCTGAGTCCAGCTACAGTCACATGCGGGACCGAGGTGCACGTTTTGGCACTGGTTGAGATGAATGCTGCAGGTACTGACTTGCGTCATGTGATGCGCGGGCGTATAGGTGGCAGGCACGCGCAGCAGAAAAGGAGCAAACCCGTTCCCAGGTTTTGAACCCCTCTGGGCCAGGGGAATCTCCGAGGACCCTATAGAACTCCTGGATGTTCTGCCAGCCTCGGTCGAGGTCCAACCTGAGGGCGAACAGCCAGGAGTCATCACAGGAGAGGTCTTTACATATGGATCACTCTTGTACGGTGAGTTTGTCCCCCTTAGGCGTGCGGGGTGGAGCTTCGCCACCTTAGATGCACCAGGGGAGAGCAGTGGTTTTTCAGCTTTCAGACCCCTTCCCCTGCCTCAAAATCGGCAAGGGATATGCCCGTCAGAGCTGTGCGCTTTCCCTCAGGTGCTGAGGGGCGCGAGGCCGCCCCACAAAATCTATTGCGACTGCCAGGCTGCAGTAGACGAATCATCCAAGGGGGAGGAGTGGTGCTCGTCCCCTTTCGCGGACGAGTACGTGAAGGAGGGGGCTAATTTGTGCGCACACCCTTTCTGGCAGCGCCAGGCGCCTCCGCAGAAGCTTACCATGGTAGCAGAGCTGGAGTTTGCTGTCAGGCTCGGCGCTATGTCGTCCGAGGTCGTCGATACGATTTACGATGTCGAAGCGAGCAGCATCAGTGAACCTGTCCCGAGTCAGGCCGCCGAGTCGAATCCTGCTCCTCCTCTGATGCCTTCCCCCTCCCCGTCTGTGGGCCCCAGGGACCGTCATTCTCACAGGGCCATAAGCCAGACTCAGAGCGGGCCGTCGGGCGCAGAAGCTATCGAATTCGAAGCCCGACAAGCACGCATCCTTAAGGCACAGGGGCAACGACACCACCCCGTGTTGTGCCCCGAATTTGTTTTCTACATGCGATGCGCTTCCTACGCTCAGTGCAAGTGAACGAACCTTGCGAAGGAGGGCTATAGGCCCGCCCGAGCTCGGACGGCCAAGGGTCGACTGACGCGTTTGTGGGAGGGCCGCCATCCATCCATAGGGAAACCCTTGTAAGTCTAAAATTGCACGGCGAAGGCGGCTTGCGTGGTGCTCTCCATCTGCGTAAGTCCTAAGTAGCACAATCCTAGCACAATCCTCCTCCTCCTCCTCCTCCTCCTCTCTCATCCTCCTCCTTCATCCTTAATGCCTTCCTCCCCCTCCTCGTACTTTTCCTACTCCTCCCCTCTACCCCTCTACCCACTACCCTACCGCCTACTCCTCCTCCATACTAGCTCTCGCGTGTATCCTCATTCCTACTCCTACTTCATACTCCTAACTCCTACTCCTACATCCTACTCCTACTTCTACTACTACTCCTAATTTACTACTACTATACTCCCTACTAGACTACTACTACTACGACTACGTCTTCGACTTACTACCTAGCTTACTACTACTACTACTCTACTTACTACTACTATACTACTACTACTTTTCTTACTTACTATTTTGTTCATACTTCTCCTACTCCTTACTCCTACTCCTACTCCTACTCCTACTCCTATCCTTATTCCTTATTAGAATATACTCCTACTCCCCCCTCAGGCCGGCCATTAGGGGCCGCATCCGGGGGGGTCCCATCCTAACCTGTAAAAAACAATACAAAATCAACATTTTTCTTATTTTTTCCTCTCGACATGGACGTCCTGTCGTCCACGGCGATAATCCATTGCAAAAAATTCCACAAAGAGCACACGCGCGCGTTCATGTCAGAATCCTACCGAACACCGTGTGTTTGCAAGCATTTTCAACATAAAAACATCAAAAACCCAATGCTTTTTCACACAAATTGTACAAATTTCCCGCCCGGGCCCTCTTGCTGAAATCATAGGAAAACCATAGGAATCTTAAGAATTCGGTCAAATCCAGCGATTTCACGTCATCGCGCGGTGCACTCGCGATGCTTTGTCATGCACCCAGGCCGCGAATCCTGTGCAAAAAATACAACAAAGAGCACACTCGCGCGTTCATGTCAGAATCCTACCGAACACCGTGTGTTTGCAAGCATTTCAACATAAAAACATCAAAAAACCCAATGCTTTTTCACAAAAATGCTGTGGGGTGTCCTGTCAGACCGTCGGGCTTCCTCCGGCCACCTCTGGCTTCCTGCGGTGTACCGGGCCATTCTCGACTCGTCTGGCAATGCGTGCGCGGCATTCAACACGCGCTCGCCAGTTCCCGTCGGCAACCGCCATCGCGGCCGCATCAGCTGTACCAAACCGGCTGGCCGGTGTGACTTCGGCCCCCAGTTGTGCCAGCTTTGCTTTTATGTTGTGGGAGGGCGGGTGGGACTGGGCATGCCATGCTTGACTCGCTCGAGCTGGCTAGCTTGACTCCTACTTCTACTCCTACTCCTCCTCTACTCTATTCTATCCTCATAACGTTTATTCCTTATTAGAATATACTCCTACTCCTCCCTCAGGCCGGCCATTAGGGGCCGCATCCGGAGGGTCCCATCCTAACCTGTAAAAAAACAATATAAAATCAACATTTTTCTTATTTTTTCCTCTCGACATGGACGTCCTGTCGTCCACGGCGATAATCCATTGCAAAAAATACCACAAAGAGCACACGCGCGCGTTCATGTCAGAATCCTACCGAACACCGTGTGTTTGCAAGCATTTCAACATAATAACATCAAAAACCCAATGCTTTTTCACAAAAATTGTACAAATTTCCCGCCCGGGCTCTCTTGCTGAAATCATAGGAAAACCATAGGAATCTTAAGAATTCTGTCAAATCCAGCGATTTCACGTCATCGCGCGGTGCACTCGCGATGCTCTGTCATGCACCCAGGCCGCGAATCCTGTGCAAAAAATACCACAAAGAGCACACTCGCGCGTTCATGTCAGAATCCTACCGAACACCGTGTGTTTGCAAGCATTTCAACATAAAAACATCAAAAACCCAATGCTTTTTCACAAAAATGCTTTGGGGTGTCCTGTCAGACCGTCGGGCTTCCTCCGGCCACCTCTGGCTTCCTGCGGTGTACCGGGCCATTCTCGACTCGTCTGGCAATGCGTGCGCGGCATTCAACACGCGCTCGCCAGTTCCCGTCGGCAACCGCCATCGCGGCCGCATCAGCTGTACCAAACCGGCTGGCCGGTGTGACTTCGGCCCCCAGTTGTGCCAGCTTTGCTTCTTATGTTGTGGGAGGGCGGGTGGGACTGGGCATGCCATGCTTGACTCGCTCGAGCTGGCTAGCTTGACTCTTACTCTTACTCTTACTCTTACTCTTACTCTTACTCTTACTACTACTACTAGTACTACTACTACGTACTACTACTACTACTACTACTACTACTACTACTACTACTACTACTACTACTACTACTACCACTACTATCACTTCTACTACTACTACTACTACTACTACTACTACTACTACTACTACTACTACTACTACTACTACTACTACTACTGCGACTACTGCTAC
>CAUYUJ010014566.1:102405-202405 GCA_963575745.1 Prorocentrum cordatum | reverse complement strand
CGCTGCCGCCGCCACAGCCACCACGACAACCGCCAGCACCATGACTACCACCGCCACGATCATCGCCAACGGCCGCGACCAAAAGCACGACCACCGCGAAGATTACAAACACAGCCAGCGACCGCGACCACCACCACGACCACCACGATTTTCGCGAGTACCGCCACGACCGCCACTCGCACGAGAACCAACGTGACCAGCACCAACCCGCCCACCACTGGCAGCACGACCACCACCAGGACGACCACCTCGACCACCACGCCCAAGACCACGATCACCAACACCACCATGACAGCATATGACAACCGCCCCCGCCCCCTCGTTTTCCCCCTTTCTCCCCCCGTGTTCCCCTGCCAGACCGCCTCGGCCGCCGCGCTCGCCTCGCGCCCCTGCCCCCCGTCCCTCCCCCCCCATCATAGTCCCCCGTTTCCTGCTCCAGCGGCGGGGGTCCTCGCTGAAAGCGGGGGTCCCGCTCAGGAACCCGCGCCGCGGCCGCGGGGGGGGGTAGCCGAAGGAGAAGAAAGAGGAAGAGCGAGACGACGACAGGAGAAGAGGACAAACAACGGAGGAGAGAGGGGGGAGAGGCAAAGAGAGGAAGGACAAATAAGAAGAAAATGGGAAAAGGGAGGGGGAGGAGGGAGGAGAGAAGAGCGAGGACGAAGGAAGACGAAGGAAGACGGAGGACGAAAGATGGGAGAAGACGAGGGAGGAAGAAGCAGGGGAGAAGGGGCGAAACACCGTCTTCCCCAGCGCAAGTGGGGACACAGCCGGCGGCACTCGTGAACAGCGAAAGCACGGCGTGCATGCGACCCTTGCGCTTGACTTTTTCTGGGTACAGCTACAGCGGACATGTCGAAAGTGCGGCGCGCGTGCGTCGCGCGTTAGTCGCGCATGCGTCGCGCGTGCGTCGCGCGCTGGCAGGGGCGCGTCGCGCGCGGGTCGGGATGCGTGGCGCGCGCGTCGCGCGTGTCGCGTGCGTGTCGCGCGTACGTCGCCCGGGTCGTTTGCGAATTGCGCGCAGGTCGCGCGCGAATCGCTCGAAGGGCGATGTGGACCTCATCGGCACGTGAACTGCACGACGCGCTGGCGAAACAACTCTGGAATGTTCGCGACAATTACTAAAAGACAAAGCACGACCGCGCGAGAAACGAGCACAAAAAAGACCAGCATACGCCTTGGAATTCCACCGCGCGCGGGGGACTCAACTGGAAGCGCACAGCGCGGCAGCACTTGAGCATCGATTCATCAATAAAGCAACCTGGCGACGCCACGCCCGCTGATAAAGTAAGGGAGACAAGGAGGAGCAGGAGGCAATCGAGGTGGAGGCGGCGGGAGCGAGGAGGGCGACAGGGAAGTGGCAGGAGGGTGGAAGGACCAGGGTGCCAGGGGGGGAGAGTAGGGAGGGGGGGAGGACGACAGCCTGGAAACAAAAACGATGCAGAAGTTCGAACGCGGGGCGGACTGCGCAGTGCGCTCGACGAGGGGAGGAAGGAAGAGGAGGGGCAAGAGGACGGGCGCGAACCGACATAGAAAGGCGTGGCGAGATGCGGCAGGCGTTTGGCCTGAACAACCGCCACTCCTGAGTGGAAAGCAGGGACGAATCGAGCGGAGCCGCTGTTGTTGCGGGAGGACTGGCTTGCGGCGCAGAGGCGCGAGAGCCGCACCTGAGACAAGACAATGAATTATCTGGTGGGAGCGCTACTGCTGCTGGAGGGTCGGTTTTTTCGACGCGACACAACAAGCACGAGCCCTGAGCACCAACAAAGGACCATCGGGCGGGAGCGTGGCCCGAACGTTCAAAGAATATACCGCCAGCACCAAAACAACAGCGCCAGTAGGATCGGGTCGGGCGAAAGGGGGGGATAGCAAAGGGGGGGGTTGAGAATCAGCTCACGCAGCTGATTTCCCCGGCGCCTCCCGGCGCCGGAGGCGGCTATGTATCGAGGAATGGGCCCCTCGGTGAGGCCGAAACCAGCTGCATGCAGCAAATTTCGTAACCCCCCCTTTCCCAATCCCCCCCTTTCGCCCGGCCCGACAGTAGGACAAGCGGGTCCGGCGGGCGGGCCCCAACGGGCCAGCCGCCGGCGGAGCCTGATGGACGGGCCGGGCGGGCGGACCCCAGACGTGCAGGGCGGGCGGGCGGGGCGTGAGCGCGGGCGCGCGGACGGAATCCACAGTCCGAGGTCCCGACCGCCTCCGTGGGGGCAGATCGTCGCCGCCCAGTCGAATGGAAGATGGCCCCAGGGCCTGACGACGGGCCCCGAAGGCCGAAATCGAGGGAAGCTCCTCGATTGAGAAGAACATGTCGTCGGATATCTGGGGACGATGACGACGGCGGTGGCGACGGCAACGGCGGCGACAGCGATAGCGATGGCGGCCCTGCCGCGCGTAGGGCGGCGGGCTGGCGGACGCCTGTCGAATCTCGGGGCGCTCGTCGGCGCCGTTGACCTCGAAGGACGACGGCGGCGGCGACGACGACGACGACGCCTGCTCTTCCAGACCCTTCTCCTACGCCTCCTCCTCCTCCTCCTCCTCCTCCTCCTCCTCCTCCTCCTCCTCCTCCTCCTCCTCCTCCTCCTCCTCCTCCTCCTCCTCCATTTCTTTTCTTGATAGATCCGCCAGCCCCCACTGCGGGGCCGTCCATCTCCGCGGCGTAGGCGTGCTGCTCCCTGCTCCAGTTCCAGTTTCCAGACTCCGATGCTACAATGTTGTGCTCTGCTTCCTACTGTCAACTGTTGAAGCCCGCGCGAGGGGGGGAGTCGAAAAGGGCCCTCGTTACCTTCACCTGGGAGGGTTCTCAGAATTTCGGGAGGGTCCTGGGACACACATGAATACTTGAGATTCGCGCCCCCGAAGCCATAGTCCCTCGCAAGTTCCACCATATACGCGCCCGCGAGGACATAATCCCGTGAAAATGATACATTAGCCGCGTCCCCGAGGCCTTACACCCTCGCAAACGCTATGTTCGCGCTCCCGAATAAATGAGTAATTGTAGGTCATACAAAACTCGCGTCTCCGAGGCTATACTACCCGAAGCCACGATCTCACGAAAGTTACGCGTTGCTCGCGTCCCCGAAATCGCAAACCCTCGTGAAGTACGTAATATTCGCGCTCTGGAGGCCATGATCCTTCATAAAACGCTCCCAGGACAGTAGAAGAGCCTCCGAGACGGCCCAAGAGTGCTACAAGGCGCCCAAGATGGTCCCAAGACAACCCAAGAGGCTCCCAAGAGGCCCCCAAGAGGCCCCCAGGAGGCCCCAAAGAGCGCTTCAAGAGCACCCCCAAGAGGGGCCCAGGAGGCCAATCTGCGACGTTCCTTAGGTGTTTGATGGATTTGGGCACACTCGCCTTCTCGGGTTCCGACGCTCCAAGACGGCCCAAGACGCCCTCTGAGACCGCCCCAAGACGGCCCAAGAGGCTGTCAAGAGCGCCCCAAGACGGCTCAAGGGACCCCCAAGACGGCTCAAGAGACTCCCAAGACGGCCCAAGAGGGCCCCAGCGTTCGTGGGACCCCTGCTCTGCACGCGCCCGTCCGCACCCTCCTCACCCCGTCCAACTCGTCCATTTTGGCGCAAGGTAGCTCCAAGAGAGCACTAGCCACACCAAAACAGATTGCTTCCAAAACGGCACAAATTATCCGAGCATAACTCGATATGGACTCCGACTGACCTCCTAGAAATCTCAAGACGGTCTCTGGCCGAGCATGGCTCTGAAGCGCCTCCAAGCAGCCTGAAGACAACCTCGGCTGAATTATGCATGGGCTTGTGAGGATCCTCGAAGGTTCACGAAATGTCCACGAAAGATCCGTTGTTGAAGACCCCTGGAACGCAATGAACTCACAAAATCCCCAAATCACACATACAACACTACACGAAAGTAGTTGGACTGAACGCGACGAGTAACGATAATAAGCGCGTGAACCTTTCCCAACAACATCCGAAACACTTTTCAATCGCTGTCGTTCCCCGAACGCTTTCCAAACCGATTCGGGGAACACATGGTCCGATAGCTTGGCAGGCCTCTGGCCACGACGATCGGCCACGTAGGCGTTTCCAAAAAGGCAGGGGGCGGCGGTGATTCGCCGTAGGCGTCTTCGATACGCTGCCCACTGTTGGCTTGCCACAGGGGTGCCTGGCGTGCTAGACCCGTTCGCTTTTGGCTCAGGTTCTTTTTCCAAAAGAACTCCCCCTGGGGTTTCGACCCGTCATGCCAGCTGCCTGTCTCGTCGTCTTCGTCGCGTAAGATGACCCAAAATGGCCTCCAAGATGCCTCTAAGACGGACAAGATGGCCTCCAAGACAGCCAAGATGGCCTCAAGACGCCTCCAAGACGGCCGAAGATGCACCCAAAGACGGCCTAAGATAGCCTCAAGATGGCCCAAGACGGCCTAAGGGGCTTCCAAGAGGCCGCCAAGAGGCCTCCAAGACGGCCCAAGAGGCCCCCAAGAGGTCCTCCAGGAAGGCCCGAAGAGGCCAAACACATGTATTGATCTGGCTTGAAAGATTGTGGAAGTTGCGTCTTTTCGGCCTTCCGACGGCCCACGACGCTCCAAGAGGCCCCCAACGTCGCCCCAAGATCGCCCCAGAGGCCTCCAAGATGGCCCCAGAACGGCCCAAGAGGCCCCCAAGACGGCCCCAAGAGCCCCCCAAGACGGCCCAAGAAGACTTCCAGACGCCCAAGAGGGTCTCCAAGACGGCCCCGAAGCGCCCCAAGAAGGCCCCAAGACGGCCCAGCGAGGCCCCCGAGACTGACTACCTACCAGACCACCCCAACCCAACCCGAAGACCCGAATTTCGGGTTGGGGGGGGTAAGGGTTCCACATGTATTTTTTCTATGTTTCCCGACCCCCCCCCCCACTGGAAATCGAGGGTAAATCTGAGCCTTCGGGTTGGGTTGGGGTGGTTTGGTGGGTGGTGAGAGACGGCTTCCGACGGCATCAGACAGGCCAATAAGGCCCTAAGACGGCCAAAGAGGCCCCCAAAGAGGCCCCCAAGAGACCCGCAATAGGCCCAGGGAGGCTCCCAAGAGGCCTCCACGAGGCTCCCGAGAAGCTCCGCAGGGGCCTCCCAAGAGGCCTCCCAAGAGGCCTCCCAAGAGGCTCCCAAGAAGTCACCTCCTCCTATCCCTCCTCTTCCAGCCTCATCCTCTTCCTCCTTCTCCTCATCCTTCTCCTCCTCCTCCTCCTCCTCCTCCTCCTCCTCCTCCTCCTCCCCCCATCTATCCTCATCATCATCCTCATCCTCATCATCATCAGCATCCCTCTTCTGATCCTCTTCCTCTTCCTCCCCCACGCGTTCCCCGAAGGCTTTCCAAACTGACTCGGGGAACAACTGGCTCAATAGCTTGGCCAAGCTCTAGTCCAGCTGTCGGCCACATAGGCGCTTCCAAAAGGGCAGGGGGTGGCGGTGATTCGCCGTAGGCGTCTTCGATCCGCCGCCCCCTGTTGATTCATCACAGGGGTGCCCGACGTGCTAGACCCTTTCGCTTTTGGTTTTGATTCTTTTCCAAAAAACTCCCCCTGGGGTGTCGACCCGTCCAGCCAGAGATGCGCAACAAATTGTTGCAAGGGATATTTCGGCTCCAGGCGGCTGCAAGATGGCCTCCAAGATAGTCAAGATGGCCCAAGATGGCCTCCAAGTTCGTCCAAGATGGTCCAAGATGGCATCGAAAATGGCCCAAGAATGTCCAAGATGCCTCCAAGTTCGCTAAAGAAACACCTACGATGGCCCAAGACGGCGCAAGATGCCTCCAGGAGGCCTCCAAGACGCCTCAAGAGGCCTCGAAGAGTTCATCCAGGACGTCCCGAAGAGGTCAAACACATTGTTTGTCCTCCGCTGTTTGAAGGAGTTTGGCTGTTGCTCCTTGTCGGCCTTCCGACGGCCCAAGACGGCCCAAGAGCTCATCAAGATCGCCCCAAGAGTGCCCAAGAAGCCTCCAAGATGGCCCCAGGACGATCCAAGAGGCCCCCAAGATGGCACTAAGAGGGCCCATAGACGGCCCAAGAGGCCTCCAAGACGCCCAAGATGGCCTCCAAGACGGCGACGATGGCACAAAGAGAGGCCAAGAAGGCCCCCAGATGTCTCCAAGACGGCCCGAGATGCACCCAAGACTGCCCAAGATGGTATCCAAGACGGACAAGATTGCCTCCACGATGCCTCCAAGACGGCCAAGAAGGTCTCCAAGACGGCGAAGATGGCCCCAACATGCACCCAAGACGGCCCTAAATGGCCTGAATATAGCCTTAGACTGCCCAGAAGGCCCGCCAGAGGCCTCCAAGATGGCCCAAGAGCCCTCCAAGACGTCTTCCAGGAAACCCGAAAGCTCGGAAACCACCTGGTCCGATAGCTCGCCCAACTCCGTGTTCCCCGAAAGCTTTCGAAATCCAATCGGGGACCGCGTGGCCCGATAGCTTGCCCAAGCTCAAACCCAACTTTCGGCAACGCAGGCGCGTCCAAAAAGGCAGGGGGCGGCGGTGATTCGCCGTAGGTGTCTTCGATAAACAAGCAAGAACCAAAAGTATAGCCACGCAAACTTAATTGGAACAGATGGCGGGTATCTCATACGCGTCGGCTCAAGACCTCAAACCGTCAAACCGTCAAGTCGAGCCCAAGAGGAAACAACCTTCCTGGGGATGTAAGCGGACACACCTCGTCAAAACGTAACTAACAAGTGGGTCTACTGACTGTGTGGTGTGGGGGGGGGGGCACTTCCCTACCTGAAAAAACATTGTGGGGCTGGAAGAAGAGGGGACTTGGGACAGATGGAAGCATCGAAGCATCGTTGACACATCTGGGGGTTGTTCTGGCCCTCATCCTCCGCATGCTCCTACTCCCTCATCCCTCCTCCCTCCTTCATCCTCCTCCTCCTCCTCCTGATCCTGCTCCTACTCCTGCTCCTGCTCCTTCTCCTCCTCCTCCTCCTTCTCCTCCTCCTCCTCCTCCTCCTCCTCCTCCTCCTCCTCCTCCTCCTCCCCCTCCTCCCCCTCCTGCTCCTGCTCCTGCTCCTGCCTCCTCCCTCCTCCCTCCTCCCACCTCTCTCCTCCCTCCTCCCTCCTCCTCCTCCCTCTACCCTCCTCCCTCCTCCCCTCTTCCCCTCCTCACTCCACCCTCCTCCCTCCACCCTCCTCCCTCCTCTCCTCCTCCCTCCCTCCTTATCCCTCCTCATTTCTCCCTCCTCCCTCCTCCTCCTCCTCCTCCTCCCTCCTCCTCCTCGGCCTCCTCCTCCTCTCTTCCTCCTCCTCCTCCGTCCTCCTCCTCCTCCTCCTCCTCCTCCTCCTCCTCCTCCTCCTCCTCCTCCTACACCTCGTCATCCTCCTCTTCCGGAGCCATTTTGGCTCAAGCCATTTTGGCTCAAGTTGCCATCTCTCGAGGTGGCGCAGGGCCAACGCTCGCTCCAGGTCAGGCCCAGCCCGCGCCCCAGGGGTCTGCCTGCGAGTCTTTGTTTCGTGCACCGGACGGTGCCATCACGTTCACATCATTCTCGCTCATAAGCAGTTGGCCAGCACGGCACGTCCTCAGCGATGGCGAAGGCCGCAGGGCCAGCTGCTTGGGTTCAGTGCAAGAAGTGTGGCCCGCGCTCTTGGACTCCTGTGGCTAGCGGCAAGCAGTGGTGTCATATATGCGGGCTGTACTACAACAAGGGTGATCAGCCGCAGCGTGGAGCCAGTCGCCGCAAGGGCGGTGGCAAGAACGCAGGCGGTGGCAAGGGTGCGGGCACCGCAGGCGGTGCTGCTGGGCTCTCCAAGCAGCAGCTCGACGCCATCGCCAAGCGCGTCTCCACCTTGGCTGCGGCCGCTGGCGCCCCCCCGCCGCCAGCAGCTGGCAGCCCTCCCGCAGGCGCTGCGCCTGGCCGCGGGAAGGGCTCGCGCGGCACGGGCAAGGGCAAGGACGTTGCCGCGCCCGCGTCCGAGGTGGCCGAGCCCAGCGACAGGGACAAGAAGATCGAGCAACTCGAGCTTCTCGTCAGCACCTACCAGCAGCTGGACGCCAGCGTCATGCCCGACGTGGCCGCCAAGCTGCAGCAGGCCAGGGCCGACCTGGTGGAGGCGCGCGCTGCGCAGGCTGCCAGCCTGCCTCCAGCGCAGCGCATGGCGCGCTGCCACACACGTGTGCAGCGAGCCGCCGAGAAGGTCGAGAAGATCAAGAACCAGATCTCAGAGCTGGAGAAGACCCAGCAGGAGCTGCAGCAGCAGCTCGACGCCAATATCCAGTCCATGGACGAGCAGAAGAAACGTCTCGAGCAGGCCATGGACGACCAGCAGCGCGAGGAGCAGGACGCCAAGTCTGTCTGGGCTGACACGGCACCAGACGAGGTTCCTGAATCGCTCGCTGAGTTCACCAAGACGTCCAAGGCCAAGATCGAGGAGGCCAAGAAGAAGTTCGCAGACAATGCAGACATCCTCCAATTCATCAATGACATGGCCAGCATGGTGGGGACATTGCCCGAGAAGGCGGCGCCTCCGCCATCACCAGCGCCATCGACCACGGACACACCGATTTTCGATTCCGAGTTCTTCAAAGCTGAGTTGCAGTCCCTTGCCAAGCACGTCCCGAAGAAGGAGCTCGAAGCCATCCAGAAGGCCAGAGCTGTATACCAGGACCAGCAGGCCGCGGCCGCGCGGCAGCTGGGCGCACCATCGAGCAAGGGGACTGGCAGCGGGCGGGGCCACCGCCCGTACGGGCAACGGCAGCCCGCCGACAGCGACGACAGCTTCGACGGAGAGACATGACTGCCAGTCATCTGAGCCAAAGGCCTCACCAGCGTGTGCCAGCGCTGCTGGGAAGGCCAACTTTTCTTCCCCTCCCTCCTCTCCTCAGTGCACCCGTTTCGAGACTTTCAATGGGTCCTCTTGGGGCTCCATCAAGAAGCGCCTCCTCGAGCTTGCGTGGGGACCCACCAAAGTTTTGTTTGCTCAGGAGGTGCACCTAGTCTCTGATTTAAGCATTGCCGAGGCCTCCGACTGGGCCTCTAGGCACGGCTGGAAGAGTTTTTGGGCCCCGTCGGTTGCCACTGCCGCCTTTACCCCCTCGACGATTGGTTTAGGGGATATAGGCTCGTCAGCTGGGGTCGCCATCTTCGTGGCCGAAGATCTTGGGTGCTACACTCTCGAGGAACCCGTTGGGCCCCCTGGAGGTATTTTGGTGCCACAACGCGTCTTGGGAGTCGTTGTGGAGTTCCCCCAGACCTCGGGCATCCTCTGTCTATCTCTGTATGGGCACGTTAGTCAGGGCCTCTCGCCCGACAATCTCGCCATCCTCGAGGCCGTAGCCGACTTGGTTAAGGTTTCAGGGCTGCAGTACATCATAGCAGGAGACTTCAATATCACTCAAGACCAGCTTGAGCATTCGGAGTTCTGCAATTATATCAAGGGTCAGCTCTTCGCGCCAGTATGCACGATGGGCACCTGCACGGCCAGCAGTTCCGTTATAGACATGTTCATTGTCGAGCAGCAGCTCGCTAATGCAGTGCGGGGCATCGACGTCGATTTCGACTGGGATGCTAGGCCGCACTTCCCCGTTGTGCTGGATCTGCCGCCAGATTTTGGAGAGGTCAAGGTCCTTCAATTCCCTACCATACCCCCCCTCCCCTCCTCATTCGACCAGGATGAGGAGGGAGAGGATATAGTGCATCACAGCACCGTCTCTTGGGTTAAAGTTCTAGACCACATCAATAGGCTTATCTTTGCTTTAGGTAGCCGTCACAAGGTTGTGTTGCGTCTCAACTTCGCCTCGGCCTACGCGCACTGGGCCAACGCCGCCGAGCTCGAGCTCGCGCAGAGGACCAACACCAAGATTCGTGAGCGCAAGTCGACTGGCTTGAGAGCAAGAGCCCCACAGCCAACACTCAGATCCATAACAAAGAAGGATAGAGCTCACAAGCAGTACGGCCTCCTCCCTACCGCGCCGAGCTGGATAGCCACACGCATGCACCGCCTCGCCTGCATTTTGGAAGTGGAGGAGGAAAGGTATGTTGGGAAGGTTATAGGCAGAACCTAGGCCAGCAGTTGTCGAGCTTATTTCCCGAGTTTTGCGCGCCAGGCCCCAGCACGTGATGCAGAATGAGTGCACACGCGTGCTCCTTAGAGATATCCAGCAGTTTATCACGGCCGCGCACGCAGACTTCGAGGCCGAAGCATTTTGTTGCAGCAAGATTGCCGCCACAGCCGCGCAGCTGCTCCTGTTCAAGGCCAGAGCTGACGCATGCGCTAAGAAGGTCATTTCAGATGTGCGGTCAGCCAACGCCAGCTCCTGGAAGGATTGGGTCGACAAGGCCCTTGACAAAGGGGCCAAGGCTGCGCACAAGTTCATTAAGGAGCGCACCAAATGGGAGCCCGACACTGTGGTCATTGAGGGTAAGCTCACCGCCTCCGTGCAGAGTACCCTGGACACCTACCAAGCCAAGTTCGGGAAATTCTGGGAGCCCTCGGCCGAGCCCCTCCACAGGGACAACGTCCTCCACGAGCCCATCGGGATCCCCTCAGTGGAAGCTCTCAAGGACCTCTCCAAGAGTTACCCCAAGTCCTCCGCCGTTTCTCTCGATGGGTTCCACATGAGGCATCTCAGTATGTTAACGGACGAGGCCCTAGAGGCCTTCGCCAAACTCATCTACGTCTCTGAGGTGCTAGGGGAGCTGCCAGGGCAGCTCCAGTGGGTCCTAGTGGCCCTCCTCCGCAAAGTCACAGGCGGCTACAGGCCCATCGGCATCTTTCCCATGATGTACAGAATCACAGGCAAGCTGCGCCTCCATTTCGCCCAGGACTGGATTGCCAAGCACGATCACTCTTGGTTTGCCTGCGGCGCAGGCAGATCACCAGTCGACGTGGTATGGCGGCAGAGTCTCAGAGCTGAAGGGGCCGTCTCAGGAGGTGGGGCTTCTGCGGGCGTCCTCTGGGATATGGAGGCTTTCTTCGAGCGCTTCAAGAGAAGCAAGTTGCGGGCCCGAGCGCTCGCTTTAGGTTTTCCTGAGACTCTGCTAGCATATCATCTCGCAGGGTACGGCTCTTGGAGACACATAGCGTGGAAGCGCTGTGTGGCCCAGCCTATTGCGGCCGCCAACGGCATAGTGGCAGGCTGCTCTTTCTGCATACTTTATGTCAGGATTTATTGTTTTGACGCCTTCCTGCGAATCACGTCGCTGCACTCGGCCGTCTATTTCGATTTCTATTTGGATGACCTGACCATCACCTGTCACGGCACCACGGTCAGGGTGCTCAAGCGTGTTGTCAGTGCCGCCAAGGAGCTTGCCCGACTCATCGAGGTTGATTTAGAAGCCAGGATTGCGGTTCACAAAGGAGCCGTCGTTGCGTCGTCGGTGTCGTTAGCCAGGCTTCTCACCATTGCCCTCGGGACTTCTGGGGGCAAGCTCCAAGCGGTCGCCACTAACTTAGGTTGTGATTTTACGGCGGGAAAGTCTTTCGGGTGCAATGGCGCTGCTGCTAAGCGCAAGGTCAGGCTCAGGACCGCGACGGTCAGAGGGCAACGCCTGCGTAAGCTTACCGCGACCGCGGGTCAACGATGTCGCAAGATTGTTACCACTGGGCTCCTTCCCGCTGGGGCTTTCGGGGCCGCCGTCGACGGGCTCAGCAACAAGTCCTTGTATAGGCTGCAATCTCTTGATATTGCCCAGATCACTCCGTGTTCCTCTAAGAAATCCAGAAGCGCCGCCTTCGCCCTCACGGGGTCCAGGGCCGACCGCTGGGCCCTCGGGCCCGTCCTCAGGTGGGCCCAGGAAGTGTGGAACACTACGCTCGGCAAGTATGTGACCCCAGGGACCATAGGACTGCTCGAGCTAAAGGAGATTTATAACCACGTGCAGCCAGCAGGACATTTGAGTTATAACGCCGTGCGAGGACCACTCAGCGCGGCAGCTCACGCGCTTCGACGTATTGGCTGGAGTTTCACATCAGCGTTTACGCTGCAGGACCACTTTGGCAGGACGGTCAGGCTCACTGACACCTCGCCGAGCCTGCTTTCCGACTTGCTTCACCAAGGATGCCAGAGGAGATGGGAAACCATGGCCGCTAAGAGCATACCCAGCCCAACCCCCATGAAGCGAGTGTGTTTTGACATTGTTCGTTCCCTGCTTTCCCCCAAAAGCAAGAAGTTACCCCCCAGGTTTAAGGCTATCCTCCAAACCCTTGTGGTCCAGGGTTGGTGGACCGAGGAGAAACTCGCTAATATAGGCTATGATGTGCCCAATGAATGCCCGCTCTGTAAAGCCTTCGGGGACACCATTCACCACCGTCTTTTCTCTTGTCAGCATCCAGAGGTAGTCGCCCTCAGGACAGAGCTGCTGCCGCCAGACGTTCTGCAGGCCGCGCTGGAGGCGCCAGAGAACAGCCCCCTGTACTGCTTCGGTCTTTTCGAGCATCCAGGGGAGCAGCACGATGATTTTCCGCTGCCCAGGGGGAAGCCCATCGTTCGATTTGTCAGACACGACGGACAGCCAGACACGGTACCGCACTTTGGGGGGCTCACGGGAACCGACGGGTCGTGCACCAAGACAGGCATTGCGGAGTTAGACAGAGCGACGTTTTCGGCAGTGGCTTACAGTACCGACGGGGCCCCAGAGGCCTCCTTTTATGGCGCTGTTGCTGCCAACCTCCCCCAGACTTCTCAGGCTGGGGAGCACATGGGCTTCCTGGTGCTCCAGGAAGCCCTCACCAAACCTTCCAAGGCCTGGGTGGACTGCAAAGCGGTCCTTGATCAGCACGCTAGGCCACTGCCGACACGTCTCAGCAGTAAGCTAAAGTACTCAGGCCTGCACAAGCTAGCGCTTGCGCGGGACAGCAGACACCTCCTCGAGACGGCCCCTAAGGTCAAGAGCCATCAGAATGTGAACTCATTGGCTGGTGAGGCCAGACTCGCTGCTGAGATCAACACAGCAGCGGACAAGATGGCGAAGGCAGCAATGGACTGCCACCCAAGTTTCAACCCGACAGCGCTGCAGGAGTTGCAGCGCAAGATAGAGGCCGCTCGAGCGATTGGTTTATACGCGCCCAGAGTTCTCGCCCTTTGCCAGCGCAATAGGCACAAATGTGAGAGAGCCGCTCTGCCCTGTAAGGTTCAGGCCACCATCGTCGTGCACGACTGGGAGGTTCTTCAGGGGCCGATACCGTACAGGTGCAGAGCATGTTTTACGTACGCCCGATCTTATAAGGCAGCCGTAGCACGAGAGAGACAAGCTTGCCAGCCTCTGGCCAGCGCATTCAGGCGCGGCCTTGAAGGCATCCACGCCAGCCACCAGATGGCAATAGCGCATTTTGCCGTGCCAGTAGTCTTTTGCTTAGTTTGTGGGCGCTACGCCCAGTATGCTTTCAGAGGCTTGCCAGCCACTTGTCCTGGACGCCCTCCCAAGAGTGGCGGACGTGCGAACATCAGAAATCGTCTTCTGGCTGGCAAGCATCCAAGGTTTTCAGATTTTGCTTCAGAGTCCGAGCGGTACAACACCGCAGAAATTCAAAGGCAGCAGCGGGCGCAGCGTGAACTCGCAGCAGCGCGCGCAGCGATGCCACTCCCGAGTCAGCCGCACCCACGCTCGGAGCCCCGCCCACAGAGGTTCGAGGCTGGTCGAGGGCGCCAGCAGCTTTCCAGCAGGCGCCTAGAGGAGGATGGGGAACTCATCCCTCCTGTGGGTTTCGGCGAGGACGACTCGGGATCCTCGGACTAGGCCCCCGTCCAAGGCCCACCGCCACCTCGGCGGTGCTGCGCACTTGTGAGGGGCCACCCGCCCGACGGTCTCTGTCCTGGGTCTCCGCCACTGGCACGCCCAGGCACCGTCGGGCCACCCCACCTGGAGGGTGACTGGCCAGAGCTGCTTGCGTATGGCCCGAGTATGAAAAAAAAAAATCGTCATCCTCCTCCTCCTCCTCCTCCTCCTCGTCCTCGTCCTCCTCCTCCTCCTCCTCCTCCTCCTCCTCCTCCTCCTCCTCCTCCTGATCATCATCATCATCATCATCATCATCATCATCATCATCATCATCATCATCATCATCATCATCATCATCATCATCATCATCATCATCATCATCATCATCATCATCATCATCAGCATCATCTGCAGGGGAAGCCTAGCAAAACCGATGTTGATGACCCTGTTACCCTTCCCATGTTGGCTTGGGCAACGCAAACAGCGCTGGAGGACGGGAGCAGCAGCAGCAGCAATCAGTAATCTCACCAGGCTGCATCAGCGCGCCCCACTGCGCAGCAGACCCAGGACACCTCCCAATCAGATGCGATGGTCCTCCCTTTGCTACCTCTGTGTCTCGTCTGTGGCGCTCGGGCGCGCCCAAGCCGAGGGAATGCAGGAGGGCCGCATCCGGCAAGGGCACAGGCCGGCGTTTTCAATCCGCCAGCCGCTGCCAGGCGCTTTGCGCCGCCCAGCACTGGAAGACCATGGGCAAAGGTCGCTGGGTGAGCTGATGGCTGCTGCAGACCGAAATGAGGTGGCCAGTCGGAAACGCTCGCGCTAGTTAAAGCTAGCTTTGTGTCTGGCTACCAACTCACAGCCTGCAGCAACCGGCCCATCGTGCGGATCTCATGACCAGTGGCAAACGACCCCTTTTCTGAGCCGCGAGCTTGAGCAGCAGAGCGACTCTGATCCTGTCGGCCGCGTGCACAGAAGCTCAGACGAAGCCCAGGCCTTCGCTCAAGGAAAAACCTCACCATTAACCCAGACGCCGTCCGGGCCCGTGGCCACCGCGATAGCCCTGTCCTCGACCGCATACGTGGGCAGCTGAGTGGCAGTGCTTCATTCGACCGCGCATGCGCCGTCGCAGTAGCAACAGCTGGCAACAGCTGGGAGGGGGGGAGAGCAAGAGTGTCAAGCTGGGCATCGTCAGATGAGCAGCTCTGCTCGGCCCAAGCACCCCAAAACCAACCCAAGAGACCCGGATGGGGGAGGAACGGCGAGAGCAGGAGGGAGGGAGAGGGGAAGAACAATAAGTCCAAACTTGCCGTTGGGCATCACAACCACCAATGTGCCAATCCAATGACAGGCGGCCATGTCATCACCCGAGAAATTCAGCAGCTGCGCCCATGAGGCCATGGCACACGCAGAAGCGGGACCACAACCCAGGGCGCCCGCGGCCAGAGCGTTGTGAAGTCGGAGCTCATGGCCAACGCGATGTCAAAACCGTCGCAAGCGACCCCCTTGCCTCCTCGTTCTCCTCTTGCCATGAACGATCTGCTGACCTTGGGTTCCCTCCATGGGGCTGCTGCCCTCGTCTTCGATCCCTCCTCCTCCTCCTCCTCCTCCTCCTCCTCCTCCTCCTCCTCCACCTCCCTCCTGCTCATCAGCATCATCATCAGCATCAGCATCAGCATCAGCATCAGCATCAGCATCAGCATCAGCATCATCATCATCATCATCATCATCATCATCATCATCATCATCATCATCATCATCATCATCATCAGCATCAGCATCATCATCATCATCATCATCATCATCATCATCATCATCAGCATCAGCATCATCATCATCATCATCATCATCATCATCATCATCATCATCATCATCATCATCATCATCATCATCATCATCATCATCATCCATCATCATGATCATGATCATCATCAGCATCATCATCATCATCATCATCATCATCATCATCATCATCACCATCAGCAGCATCATCATCAGCATCACCATCATCACCAGCAGCATAATCAGAATCGGCATCATCAGCAGCATCAGCATCATCGTAATCAGCATCATCACCATCAGCATCACCATCATCATCATCGTCGTCGTCATCGTCATCATCATCAGAAGCATAATCGTCATCATCATCAGCATCATCATCATGGTCATCATCATCATCAGCATCATCAGCATCATCATCATCATCATCATCATCATCATCATCAACATCAACAGCAACAGCATAGCCATGGTCACAATCATCATCAGCATCATCATCAGCATCATCGTCATATCAGCAACACAGCCATGATCACCGAATCATCATCATCATCATCATCATCATCATCATCATCATCATCATCATCATCATTAGCAGCATCATCATCAGCAGCATCACCACCACCACCACCACGATCATTATCATCATCGTCATCAGCATCACCACCATCATACTACTATTAACACAATAACTAAGACTAATGCCAACAAGAATGATAGTGTGTATCATCATTGTCAGCATCAGCATCATCACCATCATCCGCAGCATCAGCATCAGCACCAGCATGAACATCAGCATCATCATCATCTCAATCAGCATCATCATCAGCATCATCAGCATCAACAGCACCGTCATCGTCACCATCACCATCATCATCAGCATCATCATCGCCATCGTCATCGTCATCATCAGCATCATCAGCATCATCATCGTCATCGTCGTCGTCATCGCAAGCAGCATCATCATCATCATCATTATCATCATCATCATCATCATCATCATCATCATCATCATCATCATCATCATCGTCATCATCATCATCATCATCGTCATCATCGCCGCCATCATCATCGTTTGCATCGTCAGCATCATCATCACCACCATCAGCATCAGCATCAGCATCATCATCATAATCATCAGCATCATCAGCATCAGTATCATCATGATCATCCTCAACATGATCCTCGTCATCATCATGTTCCTCATTCTCATCTTCACACTCATTCTCCTCATCATCGTCTTCCATCCCTGCACTGACAGGGTAGAGCCCACACTACAAGACCTCCTCCTCATTATCCTCCTGCTCCTTCTAGGCCAGACTTCAGAAACACCAGCGGGAGTTCAGTCTGAAGGATGCCTGCAACCAGATTAACCCCAGCGTCGATCGTAGAGGGCACAAGAACCACCCTAATAGTAAGCACCTGCTACAATCGAGTGCATTTGGTGAATGCACCGAATGAAGGAACCGCACAGGAAGGGGCGTATCCTGACCACTTGCGCGGTGGATTCTGACACCACACAGATCACTCGACCTTGAACGATTGCGGTTGTCCGATCGCACGGAATCGTTTGGCATCGGCGGCTTCCGGGCCGCCGCCTGCGTCCAACCTTGCACGCCTGCGCTGGGGCCGCCGGCCCGCCGACACGACACGAGCCTGCCCTAACCCAAGCGTCGACGGCAGAAGCAAAACAGGAAGAGAAGAACAACTGCACAGACGTGAACCGTCGGAGGTCATCGCAGAGTTCTTGGATCAACGCTGGAGCTCCCCTGGCGCGCGAAGCGCCCGGGGGGCGGCGCAAGAGTAACCGCTAGGAAAGTCCAACGCCGATCCAACTAATCCGTGCGGACCTCCGAAAATTCACGCACATTCCCCAAGCATTGCTTGTACTTCCGCTTAACAGGAGGTTCTTGCTTGGTTGCCTGAGTAACTGGCCGGTTGGAGCGGAGTTCGCCGGGTGCCCAGTTGGTTAGAGGAACAATTAACGGACCAGGCGCCGATCCAAGAAATCCGCGCGGAGCGCCGAAAGTGTATGTTCATGCAGTTGTTTCATCTTCGAATGGCGGAATTCGCCTGGTGCCCAGTTGGTGCCCGGTTGATGGCCGCCCGTGGGCGCCTCGTGGACGCCCCCTGCGCTGGGTGAGCGCCCCGCTGGCGCCCGCCCGTGGGCGCTGCTCGTGGGCGCCACGTAGGCTGCATCGCACATATAACATCGCAGAGTATGGTAGAACACACTGCTTGGGGTCCACGCTGGTTAACTGATAGCTATGTGCAGTTTCTATATATATACATATATATATATATATGCACATAGTTGCACTTATATACATGTGTGTAGGTACTGCCGTGTGGAGAACATGCATGTGCGATGCAAGACAATACAAATTGCGTGAGGCTATGGAAGAGGAAGGAGTGGAAGTCCTTACAACCAGCGTACTGGAGGAGGAGCAGCAGTAGCAGCGGCAGGACCTCCTCATCCTCCTGCTGGCTTTGGGGGGGGTGCGGCGGCCACCTGCAGGAAGGCCGCCACGAGCGCACCGAGGCGTCCGTCGGCCAGCTCTGCGGGTTCTGAAGGGGGGGGGAACGCGGGGGGGGCAGAGGAGGGAGGAAGCATCAACGAGCACCATATCAGCGGCGACCGACTTGCAGGAGTAACAAGAGAGAGGAGCAGAGGGAGGAAATGAACGAGGACGAGGGGCAGGAAGGCAGGGAGGAGTGGCGGACGCAGAACTCAGGACTGGGGACTGCAACGGCGATGTCCCGCTCGCCCGACGATGGCGGCCTGTGCTCCGCACAGGACTCGGAAAACTCCTTTACGAACACGGCGCCCGTGCACCGTACCATGCTTGGACTCCCGCCTGGCCCCGCTCAAGCGCGGTACGGTGCATAGGGTGCCGACTTTCGGAGGCGAAAAACGATGCGCCGTACCACTCCCGGGTCGAGGATCGACGACGCCTCGGGAGAGGCCAACGCGGCACGGGGCGCGCATGGTCACCTGCGGGCACTCAGAACCAGGCCCCGCAACGACCCAGGAGCACAACGGCTCTGACCCTCGGCCAGAGCAGGAGCCCAGCTGTAGCGACCACTGGCCCAAGCGGCCATCCGCGCAGCACCTCACAGATTGACGTGCAAAGCGGCACTGAAGCCAACGGTTACAATTGGGGTTCATTGAACGTCCCTCCTCCTCCTCATCCTCCTCCTCCGCCTCCTCCCCCTTCCTCCGGCTTTTGGCGCTCGCACAGCAGGCACAAGGGCGCATCGCGCCCACTGGAGCCAACCCGTCCTTTGGGGGCCCCCAACTGCTCAGGAAGAAAACGGTGACCATGACCCAGAGTGAAGGCGGACACATCGCGTCGATCTTGGTAACCGACGACTGGGGGCAGCGTCAGTTTGTGGATCATCCTCGCCAACCAGCGACGGCCGACATGACATGGACCATGACCAAGATCGGCATCCACAAAATCCCGCGAAGTAGTGGTCATCGTACCCGTGTTCATTCCCTCGACAAACGGTGTGGTGACCACACCGCGTGGTGAGTCACTGGGGATTCGGGATCACCGCACAAGCTTGAGACTCGGGTCGTTCTCCAAGGACGTTTCGGGCGACCGGGACCTCCGAGGTCCCAAGACCGTGCAGTGACGGACCACGTGGTGAGGTCTCTGGGATTCCGCGGTCACCACGTGGTCCGTCACCGCACGGTATGGAACGCCCAAGTCCTCCCCGTCGCCCTGAGTCACAGTCCCGGTGCGGCTCACCTTCTCGCTTCCGACGTGGTGCCAACTCCGCCCTCGTCTGCCCGCGAGTCCTGCCGGAGGAGAGGCCCATCAGCAACAGTACAAGGCAATGCGCTGTCCCGCCCACACGCCGAGGGACGCATGGCTCCTTGACTCGACTCGACGTGTTTTTTTGTTTATCGTTTATAGTCGAAGAATCCGCCACCCCGCACGGGGTAATGAGTGAAAGCGACAGCAAAATAGATGAACTCAATGATCGTCATACAAAAGGCGCCTGGCTCGCGACTTCTCCGCGCCCCTCTTGACCCAGCGGCACAGTGACTCGACTCGACGTGTGCCCTCCCCCGTGCACCACGTCGGACTCGGCCACGCCGGAAGGCGGTCGGCCGCACCAGGGGCCGCAGCGGCAGCGGCGGGCTCCACGACCCAGCACCGCGCAGGCACGGGGCGCGTGCCCCTCGGCGAGGCCGCGGCCCGAGATGGGCTCAGCACGGGGGGTACACCCTGCGAAATGCTTAAGAAATCATGGGTTCAGAAATTCATAGTCTCAGAACTTGAATTAAAACCCAACGTTTCCATTAAAACCTCAGGATTTACATTGAAACATGAAGAATAATCGAGACTCTGGCCGAAAACTCAAGTTTTCTTAAGCATCGCCTAAGGGGGACTGCGCGTCCTGATCGGAGGAGTGCGTCTGACCAGATAACGCATGGCACAGGCGTCCTGCAGCGTATCGTGTTCCCCGGGCGGTGTGGCCGGAGAGCGCCCACCACGCAGCACATCATATAAGATTGTTCCACGCGCGCGACGCCCCAGGGGGGGGGGGGGGGCGACGCGCACGCCCAGGGCGCTCCAGGAGCGCGCCAAGAGGGCGCCAGGACGCCCCCTGCACGGCCCCCGAGGCCCCCCGTCGCCGAAAGATCGTGCCAAGACGCTCAAAACGGTCTCCAGATTGCCCGAGACACCCACGCTGGCTTCCAGACGGCCCACGACGCGTACAAGACCCCCGAAGAGGCCACCAAGAGGCCTCCCAAGAGAGCTCCAAGAGGGCCCCGAGAATCCAAAATCGTAAAGTGCACGATGGCTTTAAAAAGATGTTGGCGTTCTCGCCTTTTCGGCTTTCCAACGCTCCAAGACGGCCCAAGAGGCCCCCAAGACCGCCCCAAGCCGGCCCAAGAAGCCTCCAAGAGGGCCCCAAGACGGCCCACGATGGCCCCAAGACAGCCGAAGAGGCGCCCAAAATGGCTCAAGAGGGCCCTAAACGGCCCCACGAGGGGCCCAAGACGGGGACCAGGAACCGAAAAGTCCAGCCTTCAGCCCCAAGAGGCCCCCAGGAGGCCCCCCAAGAGGCCCAAGAGGCCCCAAGGGGCCCCCAAGAGGCACCCCAAGAAGCCCCAAGAGGCCCCCAAGAGGCCCCAACACGGCCTCCACGAGGCCTCAAAACTGCCTCCCAGAGGCCCCCAAGAGGCCCCAACACGACCCCCAAGCGGCGAGGCAATATGAGCCGGCGGGATGAGCGAAGCGATTAAATAATCCGCCCGCCCGCCGGGCAGAGGGGCGTGTGAGATTTAACTACGAGGGTTCCTTCCAGAGCTTCGCCCCCCCCCTTTTCCCCCCCCCGGACGCCTCCGCCATTCCGCCGCCCGGCTGCGCTCAATCCCCTTTTCCGGCCCCAAGACGGCTTCCAAACGGCGTCCAAGACGAGTTCGATTTTCACACCGCCTCCAACACATTTTCCGGGCACATTTGGGCTCTATTTTGGCTCCTTCGGGGCTCCTCTTGGGCTCCAAAAACAACTCCTGGGGCCCTCAAGAACGCCTCTTGGGCTCAACCACGCGCACAGACTGGAAACCTGCAAAATATAGCAAAACACACAAATGTTTGATGATTTTCGCCTCGCCGGGGATCGCCCGGACGCCTCTTCCGGCTCACTTCCGGGCTCGCCTGGGGCATCTTTCAGCGTGTACACTTCGACACCGCCTTTGGACACGCTCAGGAGACAATTTTGGACGATCCCGGGCTCAACTTAGACCCCCAAGCGGGGCCCAAAACGGCCCAGAACCGGCCAGGTTTTTACCGGAAGACGGACGGGGCTGCGGCCCCATGCGGGGATGCTCGCGCTTGGGTCGTCCTGAAGCCCGCCTGGGCCGCCTCGGGCTCGTCTCGGACCCTTCTCCTTGGCGCCATTGGTGCCCTTTCCGAGGCGTCTTTGGCTGGTCTTCGGCGCCGTTCTGGCTATCTCTGGCCCCCTACAGTGGATTGGGCATCCTGGGGGCGACCATCTGGGCCGCCCATCGGGAGAACCATCGAAAAACCATCGGGGCTGCCACGACGTCAACCATCCGGCCCAACGACACACATCGGAGCAAACAGAGGGCCAATCATCCAGGCAGCCATCAGGCAAACCATCGGACCCGCCGTCGCTCCAGCCATCGGGGGCATCATGGGGACGACCATCCCGGCCACCCATCGGGACACCCAAAGAAAAACCATCGGGACACCCACGATGTCACCCATCCGGCCAAACGAACGCCCACGGGAGAGACAGAGCTGCGGGACCACAACACAGACAACCTCGGGGCACAGGCCGCCCACCAGGCCCGAACGCTGTCTCTGACGCCCCGACCACGTCCACCCCAAGACACCGCGCCATGCGCCCATTGACGTTCCTCAGACGTCGGGGACGCGCGACACCCGATGCGGACCCATCCTTCTCTCGCCCGGCTCGCTCGCCTCTCCGTCGTCCGAGGGGGCAGCGCGCCTCATCCGGCGAGAGCACGAATGGGCGGGCGGTGAACGCGAAGCGTCTTGAATAATAAGATTGTTCGAGACGCGCGCGACGCCCTGGGAGGGGGGGGCGACGCACACATTGAGTACGCTCGGTTGCAATCAGCATCGAAGGGGGAAATCGTATCGGATCGCAGTATGCTTCGGATCGGGCCGCATCGCCACGGATTCGGCATCGAATCGGATCGGCTGGGCCAGGATGCACAACAGCGCCGTGCCAGAATCGGGCCGCCTCGGATCGTCAGAGTATCGGGACCAAAACGGATCGAATCATGGCCGAGACCGATATCTTGGGGGGCGGAAAGATACGGATACGTGTTGTCCCCGGACCTCTCTTGGGTTGCGTTCTGACCAAAATTTCGAGGCGAATCCAGCGGTGACAACGAGGATTCCCCAGGAGGGCCAGGAAAGGCCGAAAACGAAGGGGGACAACACGTATCCGTATCTTTTTCTCCCCCGAATATCGAATCGGATCGATCAGAGCGAAAGGAACCCTGCGAGGTCGGAGATGTGCAGCACGGAGGGCCCCTTCTCCACCCGGAGCGCCCGGCGATCGCCTCCGAGGCGAGCGGACGGCGCCCAGCCGCTCGGGCCGCGCAGACCCCGCCCGCTCGATGCCTCGCGCCTCCAGCGGAGGCAGAGGACGACGACGACGACGGCGACGACGGCGACGACGACGACGACAACGACGACGACGACGACGACGACGACGACGACGACGACGACGACGACGACGACAACGACGACGACGACGACGACGACGACGACGACGACGAGGACGACGACGACGACGACGACGACGACGACGACGACGACGACGAGGACGACGACGACGACGACGACGACGACGACGACGAGGACGACGGCGACTGCGCGCGCCCGACGCTCCCTGCGCCGCGCAGACCCTGCCCGCTCGATGCCTCGCGCGTCGAGTTGCAGCGCGGATGCCGGCCGCGCGAGGGAGGAGGCCGTCGCTGCAGCGGGCAAGCCCATTGATTAGTGAGAGGGCTTGTGGAAGGGGACCCGACATTGGCTGGCACGACCGTCCGTGGCCCTCGCCGTCGTCGTCGTCGTCGTCGTCGTCCTGGTGGTCCTCGTCGTCGTCGTCGCCGCGGTCGTCGTAATCATCGTCGTCGTCGTCGTGGTGGTCATTGTCGTCGTCGTCGTGGTGGTCATCATCGTCGTCGTCGTCATCCTCCTCCTCCTCCTCCTCCTCCTCCTCCTCCTCCTCCTCCTCATTCTCCTCCTCCTCCTCCTACTCGGCCTCCACACGATGTGCGAGGCATCGAGCCGCGAGGTCTGCGCGGCGCGAAGAGCCTCTGCGTAGGGGGCGTCGGGCGAACGTGCGGCCTGGCAAGGCGAGGAAGACAAAGGCGAGAGGCCGGAAATGGGAGGGAGGGCGAAGGAGATGGAAGGAAAGAGAGAGGAGTGAGGAGCGAGGGGGGAGCAGTGAGAAGGAGAAGGAGGAGGAGGAGGAGGAGCAGGACTGAGGATGATCAAACAGAGGGAAACGAGGGGGGGGAGAGGAAGGAAGAACCGAGGAGGAAGTGCGTTTTAGCAGGCCCTAAGGGTAGGATGCAGGAGAAGGAGGAGGAGGAGGAAGAGGAGGAGGAGTTTGCTTGCTCACGGCAGCTGAACAGCCAAGAACAATGGATCCACTCTCTTTACACGAACGATACTTAATGTTGTTTGCCACACACGCTGCTACGGGAGATCATTGCTACGAAGGCAAAAAGGCCGAAGCACCACGAGGGGGCCGATCGAGGACCCAAAGACGGGGGCGAACGAGGGCCCGGGCCGAACGACGAGGGGCGAAGAGAGAGGCGAGAAAGGGGAGCGGGCCATGATCATTCAAACCTACTATAACATTGTCCGCCGTCCACACCCATAAGTGTTTGCGGGCGCGCACGGCCGCGCAGCCCAAGCCCAACTGCTCAGGCACAGCGCATGCACACACACACACACACACACACACACACACACACATCGAATGAAAATGATTCACATCGAATCGCTCGAGAAAGAGAGAGAGAGAGAAAGAGAGAGAGAGAGAGAGACCACACCCTCTTTTCCTTCCAGATTCAGCGCCTGAGAACTTGGCAGGTCAGGCGCAGGCAGTCGGCATACACCTCAGCACGTCGGTCCAAGCCGCTTTCTCCTCCTCGAAGTACCCCGACGGCGCCACCCCATGGGTGGCCGTAGTTCCCATCGCTTTGAAGCTGTCGAATACGAGTCCATACTTGGCCTCGTCCTCCAGCGCCAGCACGATCTTGATCATGTCCTCGCCCGCGCAACTCTCCAGCCTGCAGGGCCTCACTGAATCGGGGGGCTCGTCGGCGAAAGTCTTCTTCAGCGCCTCTAAGCCCTGCCCGTTGACAACGACCACCTCCTTGGTGGGCAGGTCTCCCACCACGGCGGCGAAGACCGCTGGGGTCGGCGGCCCCAACGTCCGGAGCTGCATAAGCATCTCGTCGGCCTTCTGGTTGGACTCCTTCTCCGCTGCTGGGCCCGACCCATTCGCCTTCCTTGACTCCTCCGTCAGGGAAGCCACATGTGTCGCATGTCCAGGAATCCTTCGACTCCGTCTGTATGGCATCCACCACCATGTCCTACTCCTCGATGAAAATTGTTCTCGTCGCAATTCCCCGCGCCGCCCTCGACCCCCGCGTCAATCGGACCACTAGCACAGCCGGACAGAGAAACAACAACAAAAAAACTCTTTCAGACCCGCGCCCCCCGCGGCGAACTTCCTCTCCTTCTGCTCGGCCCCGCGTCGCCCACCTCGGCGAACTCGGGCCCGGCCGCCGCCCCCCCGCCCCCCCCCGCGCCAGCTTGCACCCCCCCCCCGCCCGCGCCATCGCGAGGCGCGCGGCCCTGGCCCTGGCCCTGGCCCCTTTCAGCCGGCGCCGCCCGCGCATTCCTGCCCACCGCTCGCCAGCGCTGCCGAGGGGGCCCCGGCTGCCGCGCGGGCCGGGCGCCACCTGCCCATCCGCTCGACTTTTAGCGACCACTGGGGCTTGAGCCGGCGCGAAAAGGCCGGCTGCTGCCGGCGCCCCACTGCCGCGCAAGCGCCCGCCAGCAGCAACTTCGGGAGCAGGGCGACGACGCCGCCCAGGCATGGGCGGCACTGGTCACGGAGAAACAACTGACATGGATCCGCCCTCCGAGCGCTCGGGCGCGCTGATTCAGCGCGCGCGGATACGCCGCGTCGCGGGCGAAAGACCACCCAGCGCGCCACGAACGCGCGAAGAAACTCACCGCCCCCCCCCTGCACTGGAACATCGCATTGCAGTTGGCGCGCACGCTGCTAGGCGCAAAGATACAGAATACAATTTGCCCCCCGCGCCGCCACGACTGACGCGCGCGCGCGCCACTTGCCCGCAGATCGGCCCCTCGAGTTCGGATCGAGTCGCACAAGTGAGAACGTCGCCATCAGACTTCCCGAAGTCCGACCATCATCCTGGGCGACTGGCACAGCCCCCGCCCGCGAGGGTAGCGGGGCCCACTGCACTGCAGAAGAGGCACTGCGCAGGCACCGCGGATCGGAGGAGGCGAACAGGTAGTTCACCTCCTAGTCCCACAGAAGGCCCAGCATCGCACCACTCCTCCACGCCTCGGCAATGGACTCCGCCAGGGCAGGTGCGCGTGGCCTCACGGACACGGCGCTGCTGGCGCGCCCGAGGATGAATGACCGCGCCCACATTCGCGATGCCGCTGTCCAGCAGCGTCGGCGGGCAGTAGCATTCACTCGTCGCCCCCCGCTGCGCATCACCGAAAAAGTAACCAAATGGACGCGACGACGAGGCGGTCAGCCTGCCGCGCCCCTAATCTCCGGGCCGCAGCTTCGATCGCAAGGGGGGCCAAGCTCCAGCACCTGTACACCTTCCGCGCCGCCATCGTCTCGACGCGGGCCGCGCTCGCAGAAACTGCCCAGCGCATCATCGGACGTAGTTCACAAGCACGAGACCCACACAACTGCTTCGCCTCACAATTCGCCCAGCAGAACGCCATAATGCCCAACCGCGCCGCCCCGCTAACCAGCGACGTGAAAACGAACCGCTGGGCCAAAAAGGCGAAGACGAACGCCGCGCGCACTGCGCCATCATCCGCCCTTTGTCAATAGCGGTCAGCCTGGCCTGCAGCTCGCCCGCGCTGCCAGCCACTGCATTGAACCAGGCCCCGAGGCGCGCGGGGCCCAGGCCGCCTCTGCACCTACGGCCGAGAGAGTCTCGCACAGCTTTGTGCGCCAATTGTCGCGATGAGCCCGCTGGCACCACGCCCTGCTTCGACCTGTTCTGACCGAGCCCCCGCGCCGCCAACGCCTGGCCCAGGCCGGCGTCGCTCCGCCGCGACGCCGCCTAGATCCCCCGAGGGGTCGCGGCCTGGTCGAGCAGCTGGGCCGCGGACAGCGTCGCCCACGAAGCTGCCCAACGACACGTCAATCACTGGGAACCTGCCCATTCGGACGAGCATCGCACCACTGTCAGCACGTGGTTCGACTGCTGTCCACTTCTGCACTGCGACGCGGTAGCTCTGCGCTTCAGGCCCCGACGCGCCGCCCGTGGAACCCCTCCACCCACGCCGCGCAGCCGTCTCGTCGAGCGCCGCCGGGGCGATCGCGGCTAGAGCGAGCCCCGCTGCAAGGAGATATCCGCCACGAAGAACGCGCCGGCATCAACCACCCCCCCACCAGCTTCGAGTCAGACGCGCACTCCTCCGCTCGAGGTCCAGCTCGCGCCCTCGCCCGAAGGGGCTGGCGGCGTCGCGGGACTCGCGGAGCAAAGCCTTCCCGAGCGGCGCCCCTGCCCACGGCGCGCGCGGCCATCGCGGGGTTTTCGCGCCTCTGACCGACGGCCGCGAAGGCCCGCGGCGGCGGGCGAAAAGAGCCGCCTCCGAGCAGACCTCCGCGAACCACCGCGCGCCAGCATGGGCGCATCACGCGCGCGAGCGCCCCGCCCGCCGCCCCCCCCCCCCCGCCATTTCTCTCGCCAGGCGCAAACCCGCAAGAGAGGGGGGCCCGAACGGGAAGGCGACGCGCGCGACGAACGAACAGCGCCATGCGGAGGAGCCCGCGGGGCGCTTCTCCACATTGCTCGAGACGGCGCAGTTGGGCACGAACGCATTGGCCCAGTTGGCGAAGGCCCTCGAGGCCACCTCCGACCGAACTCCCGCAACCAGGCGGGGCCCACCATCACTCTAAGAATCTCCGATGGCACTTACACGGAGAGGGCGATCTTGCCAATGCCCCTCCGTCGCAAGGCAATGATAATCATCCTGAAATCCTGGGCACCCCTTGTCACTGCGCCCACGTTGCCCCCATGGTATTCCGGCGCCGCGCACTCGTCGGCGCCGCGGAGATCGCCCAGGCATTTCTCCGACAAGTTGCGGCAGAAAGGGGTCGGCACCGCCTCGCCTGATAAGCCTCATTCCAAAGGGCATCGCCCTTGGAAAAGGCTTCCTGGGGCATGCCTCCGGCGCCGCGCGTCGGGGCCCAGCGGGGCCTCCGGGGCGGGCTCGGAGCACCGCCCCCAGGCCCGGCAAGGCCCTTGGGCGCCAGCAGGTCCAGGCCCACCACCCTCAGCTCGGGGTCAAACTGCGCATGCCAGCGCGCCCCCTGCCCGCCAGCAGGACCAGGACACGGCGCCCCGGGCGCGCGCAGGGGGGCGGCAAGGGGAGGGGGGGGACATTGTCGAGGACATTCGTAGAATTCGCCCAAATCCTCACAGGCGGCACAGCGCGCGCAGCGCCGGGGGAGTCGGACCGCCGCCCAAACCCACCATCACAGGGGGATGCGAAGGACCTGGCGACAGGGCGGGGATGGGCATGAGCGGGCATCATAGCCTGCTCAAAAATCACAAGAGGTCTCAACATCGACACACTATATTGATCCACTCGCGGATCCAAATCTCATTCCTGCGTCATTGACTTCACTACATGTGCAGCATGCTTTCCCCAAGGCCGCGCGGGCGCGGGCTCGCCGGGCCCGGCCGGGGACGGCCCGCTGGACGTCGGCCCGCCTCCCCCCAGCGCCCCACAAACCAGCGCGGTCGGCAGCCAAGCGCGCCAGCCCTCACTGCCCGAGCCCGGGGGCTCCTCCAGCGCTGCAGGCTCGGGGCATGCCCCCGCGGAGCCCCTTCCCCAGCGCGACCAGCAATCAAAATCGCGGTCGCAGTCGCGGCGGCGGCAGCCGTCGGGATACCTGGGCGTCGCCCCTTTCTAGCGGCTGGCGGCGGCGGGGGCGATCGCCCCTTCCCGGGCCCCGCGCTCGCCTCCGCGGCTGGCGGCTTAGCTCCAGACCCCCGGCGCCCCTCGCCCTCGGGGCTGAGAAATGCGCCGAGGAGCGGAGTAGGCCCTGGCACCCGCCCCCCTGGCTCGGTCGCCGACGGCGCGGGAGCCGCGCCATTCAGCCTTCGACCGAACGGCCATCATCCGCTGGCCCGGCTCATCTGCGCCTCGCCGATGAGGACCACCGCGACGCGCACCACTAGCCCCCCGGGCCCCGCTGACGCGCGCCCCCCTCCTCTAGCGCGAGCGCGGTTTCGGACGAACACGGCCCGCCGGCGCAACCCTAGGTCTCGAGCCTCAGCGGCTGCAGATACCAACAAGAGAAATCCCATTGCCCCCACCCCTGCCGCGCATAACCTGCAGCCCCAACAACCAGACTACACAGGCGCGCCCGCCGGCCCCCCAGGCGGGCGGGCGGGCCGGCAATCATCGCCGCCCCGCGAGCGTGGCAGCCCCTGTCGCGGGCGAGGGCCCCGAGAAGACGGGCAGCCCGCGCGGGCGCGGAGCCCGAGCAGGAGGAAGCGAAGGACGAGGGGGAGGAGGGGGAGGAGGAGGAGGAGGAGGAGGAGGAGGAGGAGGAGGAGAGGAGGAGGAGGGAGGAGGAGGAGGAGGGAGGGGAGGAGGAGGAGGAGGAAGAGGAGGCCTTCTCGCAATCCTCTCGGGCAGCCACGACGCGGCGCGCGACCCCAGCGCGCGCGCAGCGGCGGGCGCCCGACCCGCATCTCGCGGGCGCCAGCTCTCTTCGCCTGCTGGCCCCTGGACGCGGGCCCACGCCCTGGCCTCCTCCGTCCGGCGGTCGCCCGCGGCGTCGCCCCTCCCCGGCGCGCGCGGCCGCAGCGCGGATCTCAGAGGGGCGCGCGCTGGGCTGCCTCCGCGACGCGTCTCGTCGCGGCGGCGAGGAGAAAGGCCGCGTTCTCCGTCGTCGCCCTCGGATCTCGCGGCCCCCCCTCACCGTGGGCTCCCCCAGCCGCCTCGAGGATCGCGAGCAGCCTGACTCAGGCCCCGCTCGGGGCCCGCCCCGGCGCGCCTCCCCGAACCCCTTCCTGCGGCCGATGGTGGCCGCGCTGCCTCCGCGGCCCCCCCTCGATAGTCGACCGCTTCGGGCCCGGATCTTCCGGCCGCCTCGGGGATCGCGAGCAGCCGGACTCCACCCGCACTCGGCGCCCGCTCTGGCGGCTGCCGGCGGCCCTCGCGCCCTCTGGCTTCCCTGGCGCGCGCCCTCGCGCCTCGCGCCGCCTCCGCCTCGGGCCCCGCCCGTCCGCGGGGCGTCTCTTCTGGTTCGTTCCGCCCAGAAAACACAACTTATGCGGCCCGCGACTCTGGCCTCGACCTCGGCGTCCGGCGCCTCCTCCTGCTTCTGCCCCTCCTGAAGGCTGCCTTTGCATTCGCCCCCGAGGTAACCCGTCGCCAACTTCACTCCCCCCCGCAACCTGAAACACCCGCTCTCTCAGACGGCGCGTCCGCAGCACTGCTCTCTCAACTCTTCGCCGCACGCCCCGTCGCCGATGCTCCGCACTTCTCGCAGAACCAGCGGTTGCTGTCCAGCAGCTTCCTCAGCTGGTGCGACCCGACGCCGAACTTCGCGATCGTCAGCGCCGTCGCTGGCGGGGGGCCCGCTGCGCTCCTTTCCGAGCCGTTCGCAGATTAGCGCCGTCGACGTCTCAGAGCTCACTGCCTTCCCGCAACAGCTGCAAGACCAACCCGGGCCTCGGGCCCAAGGCGGGCGCCCGCGATGTTGCCGCCAAGCGCGGGCGCGAACAGCGCCCATCCCCAGCCGCGCCAGCAGCGCTCTTCGGCGCTGCACTCTCCTCCTTCGCCTTTTTGACCCCTCAGCCTCTCTCCCGTCGCGCATGCGCCTGCCAGCGACCCCTGGTGCACAGCGTCGCTTTCGGGCGGCGTCGCCCATGCCTTGGGCGCGACGCCTCACAGCCAGAACGCGGGGGCACCTTCGATCCCCGCGAGGGCTCACCTGGTGAGCCCGTCCGTCCTCCTCACCTCCTCGCAGTCCACATTCTCGCCGCCGAAAGTGTCGAACTTCCTCCTCTTGGTCCAGGTGCCCGCGCACGCGGCCGTCAGGAGGGCGCCGTTGCTGCCGCGGGGCCCTGGTTGGTCAGCGTCTGCAAGTGCCTCTTCAGGTCTTTCACGCCAGCGCCTCCTTCCGCTCCCGCTCCGTTGTGATGCGCGGCCGCCATTGCCCAGAGCTGGCCCCCATGTCTTCGAGGAAGGCCTCAACGATCTCGGTGAACTCTCCTCCCTGGCTCGAGGAGGAGGAGGAGGAGGAGGAGGAGAAAGAGGAGGAGGAGGAGAAAGAGGAGGAGGAGGAGGAGAAAGAGGAGGAGGGGAGTAGGAGAAGGGGGAAAGCGTGGGAGATCGGGGAAGGGGGTCCTGGAGGTCCTGGGAAAAAAAAAGCGACAGAGGGAAAGGAAACAACAAGGAACAGCGCAGAATGCCGTTGAGTGGAGAATGAAGTCGCGGCAGGGAGGGGGGGCCACGAGCCTAAGCGGAAGGGCACAAAGCGTGGGGGAGGAGGAGACGGAGGGGAACGAAGAGAGGGAGGAGGTGGAGGAGAAGAAGGAGGGGGGAGACAGAGAAGGATGAGGGGAAGGAAGAGGGGGGGTGGGAGGAGGGGAAAGAGGGGAGGAGGGGGAGTAGGGAAGGAGGGGGAGGAGGAGTAGGGGAAGGAAGAGAGGGAGGAAGGGGGGAGGGAGGGGAAGAGATGGAGGAAAGGAAGGAGGAGGAGGAGGAGGAGGAGGAGGAGGCGGAAGCAGAGGCCGCGAAGGCCGCGGTGCAGCGCTCGCAGCAGCCGCGGTCCTGAGCCCCGCGGGCTGCCGCCGCCGCCAAGGGGCTCTGCGCCCGGCTCCTCGGCGCCGCAACAGCGCCCGACGACGACGACGACGACGACGACGACACCGACGACGACGACGACGACGACGACGACGACGACGACGACGACGACGACGACGACGACGACGACGACGACGACGGTGAACACGGCGGCGACGACGACGACGACGACGACGACGACGACGACGACGACGACGACGGCGGCGGCGGCGGCGGCGGCGACAACAACGACGGCGGCGGCGGCGGCGGCGGCGGCGGCGGCGGCGACGACGACGACGACGACGACGAAGAGGACGACGACGACAAAAACGACGGCGACGACGAGGATGACGACGACGACGACGACGACGACGACGACGACGACGACGACGACGACGACGACATCGACCACGGCGACGGCGACGGCGACGCAGACGACGACGGCGACGACTGCGGCGGCGGCGACGGCGACGACGGCGGCGGCCGCCACCTTCCCCGACAATCCCACCAGACGTTTGTTCGATGATCTGTTTTTCCGTCCGCAACCCCCTTTCCCTTCGGGGAGGGGATTCCTCCCCCTCCTCTCCCTGAGGCTGTTTGGGGGGATCCGCGAAGTGTCGGGAGCCCATTTTCGGCCACTGGGAAGGCCAATGGTTGACACCCCATTCACGAGCATCGTGGCCCCCGAGGGGAGGACCAACATCGAGGACCCCCCCTTTTGACCGACCGCCCCCAAAACGAACTCAAAAGGCCCTCCAGGGCTCCCTAAAGACCGCTAAGAGGGCCCCACGAGCGCCCCAAGAGGCCCCAAGTGGCCACCAAGAGGCCCCCGAGTGGCCCCCAAGCAGACTCAGAGAGCCCAGGATGACCTCCAAGGTGGCCCAAGATAGCCCAACCTGGCTCAAGATGGCCCCAAGATGCCCCAAGAGGCCCCAACCAAAACCGCCCCAAGACTGCTCAAGATGGCCACGGAGCCTCCCCAAGAGGCCGCCAAGAGGCCAACACCCTTAAAAACCAAAAACAAAACAAACAAACAACAAAAAAAATGTTTGGACTTCTCGCCTTCGTGCTGTCGATGGCCTTCCGAAGCCTCAAGATGGGCCCAAGATGGCCCAAAGAGGGCCCCAACAGAGGCCCGAGAGAGCACCAAAACGGCCCCAAGGGCGCTGTAAGAGCGCCCCAAGATGGGCCCCTGAGGCGTTTTGGGGGGCTCCCGACGGGGGGGAGTAATCGAAGCTCCCCCCGTCTTTGATCGATGGCCCCAAGAGAGACCCCAAGGCTCCCAAGAGCGCCTGAAGAGAGCCCCAAGACCGCCCCAAGACGGCTCCGAGTGGCCACGAAGGCCCCCCAGGAGGCCACTCAGAGGCCCCCCCCTCCTCTCCCTGAAGTTGTTTTGCAAATTTTCGCGAGGTCTCCGAAGCTCCTTTTCGGCCAGCGGGAAGGCCATGTTTGACACCCCATCACGAGGATCGCGGCCCCCGAGGGAGGGGGGGGGGGGAGGGAGGGGAAGGGGAGGGGAGGGGGGGGGGGGGGGGGGGGGCAACATCGAGGACCCCCCCCCTCTTCTGACCGACCGCCTCCAAAATGGCCCCAAGAAGCCCTCCAGGGCACCCGAAAAGCCCCCTCTGAGGGTCCCACGAGCGCCCCAACAGGCCCCAAGAGTAATCCAACAAGCCCCCGAGAGACCCCCAAGAGGCCTCCAAAAGGCCCCCGAGCGGCCTCAGAGAGCCCAAGATGACCTCTGGCTCAAGATAACCCCCAACACACCGTCCAAGACCGCCTCCCTCGCTGCTTGACTCAGCGTGTCTCCCCTTCTCCCCCCGTCAGTTTTCATGGGCAGCGTTTCTGGATGGACTGGCGGGGATACTTTCTGGCACGCGGGCGCGCGAAGCGAGTCGAACGCCGCGCAAGCAGGGGGGCAGGCCGTGCCACAAGCTAAGGGAAAAAACAAAGGCGAGCAACGCTATGCACAGAGCGGGACGAAGCTCAGCGCAGCCAAAATGGCGCGGACGGCAGCACGACGCGACACCGGGAACACGCCCATGCAGGTGTCGAACGGGATGCAGATGCGGCGGAAGAGCGACCCCACAGCGACGACGAATGGAAGTCCACGGGCGCCACGCTTACCCAGGAAGGCGATGACAGAGATAGCGAGGAAGAGCCCAACCAAGTTCCCCAGGTAGCTTGCCCAACGCGCAGTCCTGGACCCGGTCGCTCTCCACGAGGAACAGCAAACACCAGCGGGAGCAGCGGGAGCGCCTCCGAGACGGACAGGAAGGCAGAGTGAGCGGTGCCGAGGAGGCAAGCGGTCTCCAGGTACCGTGTGGAGCGCGCGGGCGAACTGGTGGGCATATGCGAAGCGTCCAGAGTTCGGACGACTTCCCAAGGGCGAGGATCTCGAGATTCGGGGGGCGAGGCTCAAGGTTCGAGGATCGAGGGCCGAGGACCGGGGTTCGAGGTTCGACAACAGGCTAGGCTCGAGGGGCAAAGATCTCGAGGGGCGAGGGTCCTGTGGGCCACGGCAAGATCCCCCTCGAAGATCAGGTGAGCGCCCAGGCGAGGTGCGGATGGCTGCTCTTGAGGGGGGTCGTGAATGTGTTCGATCCCTCGCTCCTCGCTCATCCTCGCTCTTCCCCCTCGCTCCTCTTCCAGGCAACTAAAATTCATCTAATTCTGACGAAGTTGCTGGGGCTCAGAGTTTGAGGACTGTGTGTAGCCACGTGAACCCCAGCGGGGGTGCCCGACATCATAGCGTCGAGTGGACCCGTAAGGGTAGAGGTCGAAAATGTGAAAGCATAATCAGCCAACGCCGATGGCTGGCTGGACGGGCCGTCGCGGAGGTCCAGGAGGATGGCCACACGGATGTCTTGGATGTGCGCTGTTCGCCCTCCTCGGCGCCGGAGGCGCCGCCAGCGGGGCGCAGCGCCGACCACAAAGAGGTCCGCACGGCACTGGGAAAGCTCAGTCAGGTGCAGCTGTTTGTCTCGCGCACTTGTCTTTTCTTCTAGACTCGTCGCAGATCCTCGCTCCCTCCAGATGCGGGCGAGCGGTGCGTCGGCGCGTTCCGGAAAGGCGAAATACGGTACGACTTCGCAGCGAGGTTGGTCGGTGAATCGGCGTTCACGCTTTCAGAAAGCTCTCTCTCTCTCTCTCGGTGCAGCCAGTGCCCGCATCGGAAGCCAAAATCCCGAATCCAGACCACACCGCCAGTCCAGGATCCAGACCACTCCGCACTGCCGCAGAATGCAGAATCCAGAACACACCGTCAACCAAGGATCAAAACCACGACGCACTGCCACAGAATCCAGAATCCAGACGACACCGCCAATCCAAAAAATCCAAACCACACAGCACTGCCGCAAAATCCAGAATCGGGACCACTCAGCTAATCCACGATCAGAACCACTCCGCCCTTTAGAGGCCTTCCAAGTGGGGTTCGATAGATGGGGTCTGAGCACGGCGCCGCATCCCCGATGCATCCCCCGTGCATCGGCGATACATCGGCGACGTCGGCGATGCACCGGCGACGTCGGCATGGAGAAAGATGGGCTCCACATCGAGCCGCATCGCCGATTCATCAGCGATGCGGCGCGATCCTTCGACGCCGTCTACTCGGACCCCAAAGCCTGGAGCACTGCCGCAGGATCCAGAAGCCGAACCACGCCGCCAACCGGCCGCACTGCCTGCCGCCGTGCCGCAGAATCCAGGATCGGAACCACACCGCCAGTCCAGAGAATCCAGACCACTTGGCGGCGCACAACTAGGGGGTAGGGGGAGAGGGGGAAGGCTTCTGAAAGGAGGCTGCCAATTAGAAGGCGCTGGCCCTACATCTACAGGTAAGGCCTGCGCCTTCCAAGAAGCAGGGCTGCTCCTAAAAAGACTTCCCCCTCCCCCTACCCCCCTCTGCGCGTGGCCGCCCACCCAGAGAATCCAAACCACTGGCCGCACAGCCCCGCCTGCTTGGCCCCCGCACCCATTCCGGGTGCTGGAAGTGTCCTTGGCCCATGGTGCCCCGTAGGATTTCCAGGGAGGTCCCCAGTCCCCATGGCCTCTAGAGCACACCCCCACGACAGAGGAAACTCCAGGAGCACCTTCGGCCAGGGGCACCCGGAGCAACCCCCGACCATCCCGCCCCCGGCTTGGCCGCGCTGTCCTCCGGACCGAAGACCCTCTCAAGCTGCTCGCCTCGCAGCGCGGCGCGCGCGCGACGCGCGCGCGAGGCACCCCTGGGGGCAAGAGAGGATAAGGAGGCCCAGGGAAACACAAACATAAACACAACACAAACACAAACAATGGAGACATTCTCCTCCTCCTCCTCCTCCTCCTCCTCCTCCTCCTCCTCCTCCTCCTCCTCCTCCTTTGACGCTGCTTAGCGCGCGTGTGGCGTCACCTCTGTTTCAACGCGCCTTGGTTTTCAAGAATGGAGACAGAATCCATGATTTTCCCAATATGTTTACATACCTTCTGGCCTTTGATAATCCTACATTCCCCATGTGTTCCCAGGAAGGGCAGGGCTGCAAGGACGGAGCAGGCCCACAGCCATCTGGGCATGAGTGGGCTAACGAGCTCGTCTTGCGAACCACCTTTTCCCCTGTCGGGGGGGTCTCCCTCTCCCTACCCCCTCCCCTCAGGTGAGACAGGAAGGGCATGGCTGCAGGGCAGGAAAGGCTACCCTCTGGGCGTGAGTGGCTTAACCAGCTCGTCTTACCATCGTTCGGACATCCATTCGTTGTGCATGTTTCGGTCTCGTGCGCTTGTGCGTTCGCACGAGGAGCCTCCCGGCGCCGCCTCCCATGAGCCGTGCGCCGCGCCCCGTCCGGGCCTCGCGGCCCCTGGCCGTCGCGCGCTAGAAGGTTCCCTCCTGGCCCTGCCCCTGCTGGGAACCCACGCCTGGCTGGCTTCGAGGCCGTGCGGCCCGGTCCTTTTTATCATGATACACCCTGCGAAATGCTTAAGAAATCATGGGTTAAGAAATTCATAGTCTCAGAACTTGAATAAACACCCAACGTTTCCATGAAAATCTTAGGAGTTACATTGAAACGTTAAGAAAAATCGAGACTCTGGCCGAAAACTTAGGTTTTCTTAAGCATCGCCTAAGGTGTACTCTTCCCCGTCGCGGTCCCTCCCATCACCTGTCCGGCGCCGCCGCCCCGGCCAATAATGTCAGGGGGAGGGGGGGGTCAAAAAGCAAAGCTTGGGCAAGGTCGCCGGATGACTTGGAGAATGCCCCAGGAGAGGAGGACGAGGGGGAGGAGGACGAGGGGGAGGGGGAGGAGGAAGGGGAGGGGGAGGAGGAAGGGGAGGACAGAAACAAAACGAGTGCGGGCAGCAAGAGGGAGAGAAGGCCGGGGGCAGCAGCAGGCACAGCAGCAAGCAAGCAAACCATGGGCGGCGGGGCGGAGGCTGTCGTCGGGGTGGCCGCGGTGGGGGTCGTCAGGCAGGGTCGGGTCGCGGACGGGGGCGGTCGTGGTCGGGGGTGGACGAAGTCGTGGCCGCGGCCAGGGGGCGTCGGTGGTGGGCGTGGTCGTCGTCGCGGTCGGGGGTGGTCGTCGTGGCCTGGGCAAGAGGGGGGGGGCGTTGGGACAGGGCATCGGGGGCGGCCGGGGGCGGTCGTGGTCGTGGCCTTGGTCGGGGGCTCTCGTGGTCAGGAAAGGGGGCCGTCGGGGCAGGGCGTCAGAGGTGGTCATGCGGGGACGCCTTCACCCGCCCATGCCGGCGACCAGCTGGGAGGACGCCTTCTAACGCCCATGCCCCGCTGCTCCTGAAACTGAGCGCCCCGCCTCGCCAGCCCTGCGGCGACAGGTCCCTGCCGCACCCGGCTGTGACGCGTGCACTGGCAGGGTTCGGTTATCTTTCCCGCCTCCTGGCGCCCGGCAGCCGCTGGGGCGTCCCCGCGGCGGCCTGCGGCACCTCGCTGCCCATATCGCCATGCTGGCGAAGTCTTGCGCAGAAACCTTGGCTCCTGGCAGTCGCGCTGGCCGCCTCACTAGCGACCTCTGGCAGCAGCTCAGCTGCCCAGCGGCTTGGTCCTGGCAGCCTTGCTGGACGGTCCCAGTCCCCAACCACAATCTCCCCGTGCTGCACCACTTCAATAGTTGGCGGTTTGCAGCTCAGCAGACCCTGGCAGGTTGATGCTTGCTTCGCAGCCCTCGGCAACACAGCTGGCAGACCTGCAGCCCGGATCTCAGCAGCTCAACACGACAGTACTGCAGCATTTTCCTGCGGCGAGCTGGTCGCTGGCCCAACCCCTGCGGGCGTTTGGGCCTTCCCGCATCCCGCTGGCGGCTCGCCTGCAGCAATAGCCTGTCACCCTGCCGCCCGCTTCCGTGGGCTCGCTCGCCTTTCTCATCCCGTACTGGTCCGACTTGCTCTACGCGTTCTGCGCCTGCAGCCTCTGTCCCTGGGTGTGGCCGTGATGCCGCTCCGCGTCCACTGCCAGGCTGCCTCAGCTAAGGCTGGCCGCACCAGCCACTCCCGACGAAACTCTCCGTGCAATGAATGCCCTCCCGCTTTCTCCCGCCCACCGCGGCCGCTCTCTGGTCCGTTCCCCTCTCTTGCAGCCGGACAATCACTGCGCGCCCGAGCCCGAGCCCACAAAGGCGCGCGTGCGGATCGCCCCTGCCGCGCCGCGAAGGCACAATTGTTCGCAAGATGAGCCGTGATAATCCTCGGCCCTCGCAGAAGGAAAAATCACACGTCCGAGGGATGCCAAGTCGTTGTGCTAATCCTCGTCTTCCCCTTCGGGGAGGGGGGTCCGCCTGCCTCTACCCTTCTCCCCCTGGGCGAGGCGGGAAGGGCAGAGCAGGAAGGGCAGCAAGGGCAGGAGGGGCGGGGCTGCCCTCCCTCCTGCAGCCCAGGAGAAGGCAGGTGGGAAGGGCAGAGGAGACCGGACTCCTCAGAGCATGAAATGAGATGGCACACACGCACACACACACACACACACACGTTCGGAGGTCTGCGGGGACTGTGTGGATCGGCGCTGGGCCCTCCTGGCGGCGCCTCCGGCGCCACCCCTGGCGCGTTTCGCGCACCAGGGACCAGGGAGGGGTCCACTGCCGATCGAAGAAATCCGCCCAAACCTTCAAAAGTAGATTCCCCGAACTGTGTTTGCAATTAGGGTTTGTTTCTTCTGTTCTTTAAAATTAAGCTGGTGATGCGCGCACACTCGTGCATCAAAAATCATGTGCTGCCGAGAATCCTTTGTGCAAAAAGCTGGACGACGTGCGCACGCGCGCGTCGTCGCGCGCGCATGCCGAAATCTATATACATATATACATACATACATACATTACATTACATTACATACATACATACATACATACATACATACATACATACATACATACATACATACATACATACATACATACATACATACATACATACATGCATGCATGCATGCATGCATACATGCATACATACATACATACATACATAAATGCATACATACATACATACATACATACATACATACATACTTACATACATACATACATACATACGTACATACATACATACATACATACATACAGACAGACAGACAGACAGACAGACAGACAGACAGACAGACAGACATACATACATACATGCATGCATACATACATATACTAGAACCACGCGCGCGCGCTCCGCGAGCGCTTAGGTTCTAGTCGATTCCGAAGACGGTGTCGATTTCCATGGGACCTTTTCCATTTGGTCTTCAGGGTTCCTCCCTTTCACTCATGCCTGATTCTCGGAAGTTCAAGGAAGGGTTTGGCCTGTAGCGTACCAGCGACAACCGACGACGACGACGACGATGGACCACAGACGATCAGCATCATGGTCACCTGGTCCACGTGTGCGGGAGAGGCGTTTCCAGAGCGTCTTGCAGGCGTCATGGGGGCGTCCTCGGGCCTCGACATTGAGTGGGCGGGTCGGGGGGTGCAGCCAGGGCCACGTGTTGCGAAGGGCTGTTCCGGAGCATGGAGGGCGAAGGGCTTCTGGCGGGCTTCTGAGGGTCTGTGTGGAGGCCTCCTGCGACCTCGGTGGGGGTTTCTCGAAAGTTTCTCGGGTCTTTCTGGAGCCCTTTTGGGGGCTTCTTGGGGCGTCGTTGAGGCCTCCTAGGAGTCTCTTGGGGCCTCCCCAGGAGCCTCTTGGGGCAGAGGGCGCCTCTGTTCGGGCATTTGAGGGGCTCTCTGGAGCCTCCTGGGAATGTCTTGGGCCGTTTAGGGCGCTCTCTGGGGCCGTCTTCAATGCGTGTGGGCCCGTCTGGGGCGCCGCTTGGGCCGTCCTGGCCCCCCCGAGGAGGCCTCTGAAGCCGTCTTGGGGCGGACAGGCGGGATGACGAAACTCATTCACAAACCTCCGGGAACTAAAACATGTTGCTTCGTGGGGTCATAAAGAGAATGCGGTTGGAGGCCTCTTGGGGCGACTTGGAAGCCTCCCAGGCTTTCTCGAGGACCTGCTAGGGGTCTTGGAGCAATTTTTGGCGACTCTGGGCTCTCTGGGGCTATCTTGGCGGCCTCCAGGGCTGCCTGGGAGCCCTGGAGGCGGCCATGGGGACGTCCCGGGGGGCCCTGGAGGCGGCCATGGGGACTTGTGGCAGCTGGTCGACGGGCCCCGACCCTCATATACATGTATGTATGTGTATATATATATAGATACATATATATGAATATATATATATAATATATATATATATATATATATATTATATATATATATATATCATATATATATATATACTTCTGGGCGGGTTCCCCATGGGGCCACGAAACGCTGTACTTGGTGGGAGAACCGCATGCGGGCTGCGACACTGGGACCCTTTGGTGGAGTTCCCAATGGGGCCACGAAACTCTGTACTGGGTGGGGGGAGGCGCATGCGGGCTGCGCCAATGGACCTTCGGTGGAGCTCCCTATAGGGCTACGAAACGCTGTACTGGGTGGGGGACACGCATGCGGGTTGTGTCCCTGGAACCGTCGGTGGGGTTCACTGTGGGGTCATGAAACGCTGTATTGGGTGGGGGGGACGCATACTGGCTGCGCCACTGGGACCTCTAACCTCCTGTTAGTGGGAATCCGTATGGAACCACGAAACGTTGTGATGGGTGGGGGAGACGCATGCGGCCTGCGCCACTGGGGTCCTCGGTGGTGCTCCCTGTGGGGCCACGAAACGCTGTACTGGGTGTGGGAGACGCATGCGGCATGCGCCACTGCGACCTTTGGTGGAGCTCCCTACGTGGCCACGAAACGCTGTAATGGGTGGGGGACACGCATGCGGGTTGCGCCACTGGACGCTTTGGTGGTAGTTCCCAATGGGGCCACGAAACGCTGTGCTGGGTGTGGGACACGCATGCGGGCTGCGGCACGGGGACCTTCGGTTGAATTCCCTGTGGGGCCACGAAACGCTGTAATAGGTAGGGGGAACGCATGCGGGTTGCGCCACTGGGACCTTCGGTGGAGCTTCCTATGGGGCCACGAAACGTGAGGGTCGTACCAAAATGAGAGGGGTGACGGGGGAGGAGGAGAGGAGAGGAGAGGACAGGAGGAGGAGGAGAGAAGGAGGAGGAGGAGGAGGAGGAGGAGGAGGACTGTCATTTCAAAATGAGGACCTAACACCACAGGATGGTTGGGAACAAATCACGACACGAGCATAAACTTTCGGAGGCCCGCGAGGACCTCCCCAATCGGAGCTGGGCGCCCCATTTCCGGCGCGAGGAGGGCGTACGGGTCGGCGCTGAATGCGCCGCCGGGCGCGCCACAGGGGTCCGCGCCGACCTAATTCATCTGCGCGGACCTCCAAATTCTAGACGCTTCGCGTATCCCCACCAGTGTCCTGCGTCTAATGAGGGGCATTTTGTCCCTGGCATGTGCATACGCCACTGCGGCCAATTTACATCGTACCGCGCCCCGGACGTTATGCCCGCTCCCTGTCCCTCGCCTTGGAGCCGCGAACCAAAAAAGTATCCCCACCAGCCGCCTTTGCTTAATTAGTCTCTGCGTAACCCGCTTGGACCTGACTCGCCGCTGGCGCGCTCGCCCGCGGCCGCTGAAAAAAACTATCCCCACCAGCCCGTCCAGAAATGAGTTCCAGGGGAGTGGAGGTTATGAGGGAAGCGGGGGAGCATGCAGAAGAACAAAGGGCGGGGTGAGCCGCCATATACCCCAAAAGGGGAAGGATGTAGGAGGAGCCGTCGTCGTAGGAGTGGGAGGAGGAAGAGGAGGAGCAGGAGGAGGAGCAGGAGCAGGAGGGGGGGAGGAGGAGGAAGAGGAGGAGGAGGAGGAGGAGGAGGAGGAGGAGGAGGGGGAGGAGGAAGAGGAAGATGAGGAGGAGGAGATGGAGGACTGCGAGGACGAGGAGGACGAGAAGGAGGAAAAGGAGAAGGAGAAGGAGAAGGAGAAGGAGAAGGAGAAGGAGAAGGAGAAGGAGAAGGAGAAGGAGAAGGAAAAGGAGAAGGAGGAGGAGGAGGAGGAGGAGGAGGAGGAGGAGGAGGGGGAAGGGGAGCAGGGAGGAGGAAGAAAAAAAGGAGGAGGAAGACGACGACAATGGCGAGCTTGGGGGCCTCTTGGCCGTCTTTGGGGCCTCTTGGCGGTCCCGGGGGGCTCTTGCGTATATCGGGGAGCCTCTTGTGGCCGCTTGGGGGTCTCTTGGGGGCCTCTTGGAGGCCGCTTGGGGGCCTCTTGGGGCCTCTTGGGGCCTTTTTGGGAGCCTTCGGGGCGCTGTTGGGGCCATTTTGGAGGAGATCTATCAAAGAAGGGGGGGCTCGTATATTGGCGCTGCCCCTCCAGAGTGCCTCGAGGCAAAATCCTTGCGAAACCTGAAAGAATAAATGTGTTGTGTTTTTTCGCTTTTTCGCTCTTGGAACCGTCTTGGGCCACCTTGGGAGCCTTTGGGGGCCTCTTGTGGGTCTCTTGGGAGCCTATGAGGGGCCTCTTGGGGCCCTCTTGGGGCCCTCTTGGGGCCCTCTTGGGACGCTCTTCGGGCGCTCTTGGGGCCATTTTGGAGGAGATCTATCAAAGAAGGGGAGGTCGTATATTTGCGCTGCCCCTCCAGAGTGCCTCGAATCACCTCTTGGGCCTCCAAAGAAGCCAAAACCCGCCCAAAACCTTAGGAAAATCCATGTGTTGTGTTTTTTCGTTCTTTCGTCATTGGAGCCGTCTTGGGGGCCATCTTGGACGTCGCAACGACCCTCGTCTAGGTCGGCGGGGAGGGGTGAAGGGAGGGGTAAACCCCCCCCGAATGGAAAGTACGGGGTTGGCAGAGGAAACGCTCTAGACCACCTACGCCCCAAAGGTCTGGTGGGATTTGGGCGCAAGAACCGACAACGTAGATGTTTGAAACGAACTGGCGCTTACAGCGAAAAGCGTAACGATACCCAACGTTCAAAACGAACGTTTAAGGCAACATTGGTGCCAAAACAAAACGAACAACGAAACTAAGCGTTCAATACAGACATGAAAACGAAACGTTTACGTCGCAGCGCGGCAGAAGAAATCCGCGGGCGCCTTTGGGCGAGACCAGAACACGGCACCGCGAATTAAGCCGCACGCGAGAGGGGGGAGGGAGGAGAGAGGGCGGCCGCGGAGAGGGGAGCCTGGCGCGGGGGCACTTTCACGCAGCGGGGCTGCAGCGAGGGCGCGGGGGGCGGCCGAGCTGAAGGGCAGCCCCTGGCAGGGCTGTCGCGGGGCGACGTCGCGGAGCACCCAGGAGATGGACCAGGAGCCGCAGCGCGGGCGGGGCCCGGCATGCGGGGGAGCGGGAGCAGCAGGCGGCCGCAGAACCCGAGCGCCGGGCGCGGGGAGGCAGCGGCGCGGGGGCCAGCGGCGGCCAGGGGCGAAGCGCGCAGGCGCTGGAGCAGCTGCGCGGGCGGCCCAAGGCGGAGAGCGGCGGCGGGCCAGCGACGAGGCCACTAAGCGGCTGGACAGCACACCGCGGGGGCAAGGTGCAGAGGCGGGAAGAGCAGGCGGAGAAACGAACGCCATCCTAAAGCCGGCGCGCGGCATCACAGCTGAGGAGCGGGCAGCACCCAGTGCAAGTGACGCACGGGCGGGGCCCCAACGAAGGGAAGGAGAGGGGCGGGCCCGTCGGGGGCCGTCCGCGGATACGCCGAGAAGGCGACCACCAGGGGGCGGGGAAAGGGGGCGGCACCACGTGCGCCCAGAATAAAAAGCCGTGCCACGTGCCAAGTAGCACGGGCAAGGGCCCGGGGCGGAAGGCAAAAGCGGGCGGCGAGCTGCACCGGCGGCGGCCCCCAAGCGGAGCAGCGAAAGCTGCAGACAAGGGCAAGACCACCTGTAAAGAGCTGGGGCCGCGGGAGCAGGCACCGGCAGGAGACGGCCCAGCGCGCGGCTCGCCAGGCGAGAGGCGGGGGGCAGAGCGCACGCCATCCCGAGGCTGGCGCACGGCATCACAGCCCGTGACTTGGCGGAGCCCCAGTGCAATGACGCAGGGGCGGAGCTCCCGCGAAGGGGGGGCGGGGAGGGGGGCGGCTGCCACGCGCGCCATTTCGGGCCGGGGGAGGGGCGCCCCGTCGCCCTGAACTGCCGCGCCGCGAGCCGCGCTGCACGGGCAGACCTGGGACGCGGGAGCAAACAGGAGAATGGCCGCAACGGCGGAGAACACCGAGCGGGGCAGCAAATGCTGCAGACAGGGGCGCGACCCCCTGCACGGCGCCAGGACTGCGACAGCAAGCACCGGCAGGGGCGGCTCAGCGCGCGACTCGCTCGGCGAGGGGCGGCAGGCCAGGATGTCGGGCCGCCGGGGAAGGGCGGCGCCGAGGGGCGGGCGGGCGGCAGCACGCGGCCTGGGGCAGCGAGCGCCCCAGAGGCGGCACGACACCAGGGAAGACGGCGCGCGCGGGGCGGGGGAGCTGCAAGGACCAAGCGCCGAGAAGCGAAGAGCGCGGCCGGTCAGGCACCACCGCGCACCGCCCAGGCTGGACGGCGCGCAGGGGCCGGGGCGGCGGGCGCGCCGAGGAGGGGCGCGGCAAGGAAAGCACCTAACTGGTGCGCAAACCGGTAGAAAAACAACGGGCGGTGCCCTCCCGGGTTGGGACGTACCGCGTGCCCCCTTGCCCTTTGCCAATCGCCGGCCCCTGGCGGCTCCGTTGCCGTCGCCAGATTGCGCCCCAGTCTACGCCCAGTCGCCGATCGCCGCAGCAGCGGCGGACGTCGCCGCCGACGGTGGCCAGCTCGGCCACAGAGGGCTCGCAAAACTCCCCCTGGCCTTTGGGGTCGCGGGCCCGTTTGCCACGGCCCTCGACCCCCATCGCGCCGGCCGCGAGCCTTGTTCCAGCCTTCCCCACGTGCAGAATGCACCGCACGACTGCTTAAAGCGGTCGACGACCTCCGCCCACACCGCCATCCTCTTCGCCGAACGAGACCACTGCGGAGACCGCAGGATGCTGGACCCGGGCGTTCGGCACAGCCGATCCTGGCGCCCCGGTCTCTCCACCCAGGGGCGCTCCTGGCTGAGCCACTCTCGCCCCAGGTCGCGCGATCCCACTGACTGTCGCGGCCCCGGTTCCAGTGCGACCAACCGCCGGCCCACCCGGGCTCGTCTCGACCCGCAAGGCCGGGCCCCCGGGGCGCCCCGACGTCGCGCGGCACGCATGTGACAGGGGGCCAGGCTGCGCGGGCGGTCACCCGCGCGGACTCCAGGCACGCCCCGTCGGGCCCCCCCAGGCGCCCCTGCAGGGCTGCTTACCCTGGAGGAAGGGCCAGACTGGGCGCGCACTGCTGGGCCCACAGGCGAGCCAGAACGCGCCCATGCGGACGCAACCACGGCGCCCTGGCCGAATTTCCTCGACCGGCGTCTGGGAGGAAGCGCTCTCCCCGCTCGTCGGACAGCGCGCGCCAGCAGGCAGCTCGCTGGCCACGAGTGCCGCCCCTGGCGAAGACGCAATCTCCGACGCGAACGAGAGGGGCGGGCCCCGCGCGCATTCCAGAGGCCAGGGGCCTGACCACTGGGCGGAACGAATTCCGCAACCCAGCTCCTGCGCTCGATCCTTCCCCGGGTCGGCGCCGGCGGCGCGCTGGCGCTGCGGCGCCTGCCGAGGCTGGGATCCCTGCCCGGGGAAGGGCCACTGCTGCGGCTGGCACCTCCGGTCTTCCCCTCGTCCAGCTCGGGGCTTGAACCAGCCAGCTGCACCTCGCGGTCGGCGCGCGCCGGGGGTTGGTCGATGGCATCCTGGCCGCGCCACCGCGCCGCCCAATCCGGTCGGCAGCGGGCGGCGCCTCGCGGCGGCCAGGGCCAGCAGAGCCCATGGCTGCACGAGCCCCAGGCCCCAGGTCAACGCGCGGGCTCCGCCCCGCGCGCTCCGACGAGGCTGCGCCGCGCAACGCCGCTCCAAGTTTGGCGTGGCTGCGGCGACGGGCAAGCTGAGCCGCGCCCGTCTGCTCAAGACCCTGGCTGTCCAGGAAGCGGCCAGCGCGTTGGCATCGCAGCGCGGGGGGTCAGCACCCCCGAACGTGGCCTGGGCACCTAGGAAGCTGGTCGGGCTGGGCCTCCGCGAGGTGCATGGTCGTCGAAACCTCCGCGCCCCCCCTTGCCTGCTAGCATCCAGGCGACGACGTCTGCAAGGGTAGCGCGTCCCCAGCCCAACGGGCATTTGACTAGCACCCCGCGTGGTGGCACGGCCTCGTCGCAGACAGCTGCCACGGAGGCTGGGCACTCGTCGCGCGCCCAGCACCTGGCGCCCACCGCCCGCCCCCCTATATGCCTTGGGCCCCTTGGCACACCGTCTTCAACGAAAGCCCGCCACGCCTCGTCGATCTCGCAGTGGAGCTTGCGGGCATGCTCGATCATGAAATGCGCGACGTCTTGGTCGAACCTGCCCCAGCGCGAAGAGGCACAGATCAAGCCCGAGGCCTGCAGCGCAGACGCCGACGCCGTCCTGCACGCCAGGTCGGGGCAGGCAGGCGGCGGGACGCGCGTCTCGCGCAGGATGTCCAGAGGTCCGCGGGAGGGGCAGATGGCCCCTGGCTGCCGGAGGGGACGCCCGCGCAGAGCTCCTGGCCCAAGGATCTACAGAAAGGCGGAGAAGGCTCCCTCATCCAACCAGGCCTCGGGGAAGGGCTGGGTGGATGAACTCCCAGGCGCTGCGGTCCCGTTCATTCTGGCTGATGGCCCACTCAACCAGGTGCGCGTACCAGAACTGCAAGCAAGTCTCATCCCATGTCCACGCGTAAAGCTACAGTGCCTGAGGTGGTGCCCCCCCAACGGCTGCGGGCGCCGCATTGTCCGTATCCTTGCGTAGTTTCCTGGAGCGGAAGTCGATCCGACTAGGGTGATCATGTCGCCCTGCGTCAACTTGTCGATTCGGCGCTGTATATGTACGGGCACCAGCGGGGGATCGCAGTAGCCGGGCAGGTCGGGCAGCCCATTGTCCTGGGAACCATGTCCCTGGGCGCTAGACCCCGACCCCGGGAGCGTCCTCGGGTCCGTGCCGGGGGCTCTGCCTCGTTGAAAGGGGCTGTCTGCACGCCTCTGCCTGCTGGCCCCGGCCCTGGGAGAGCGACTTCTGCGGGCGACCGGGGGGCTGCAGCTGCCGCTGTTCCTCCTCGTCCATGGCGGGGAGCTGTGCCGGCGCCTCTGGCTGGAGCCTGCGCTGGCTCTCGTCCTTGAGGCCTCGCCTGCCGGCCGCCCCTTGGGTTTTCCAGACCTCCCGCGATACGGGGCGGCGCTGGAAACGCCGCCAAGCCCCCCGGAGGGGTCCGCGCCGACCAAAGAAATCCGCGCGGGTCTCCAAGCTTTCACGCAAGAACCGATAACAAAGATGTTTAAATCGAAGTGGTGCTTACAGCGAGAAGAGAAACGATGCCCAACGCTTCAGACGAACGTGTAAAACGAAGCTGGTGCCACACGAAACAAACGACGGAACGAGGCGTTCAATACAGAAATGACAAACGAAAAAAAAATAAAGCAGGAGTGCAATATCCCAAAACAGGGTTTGTAAACCCACTGCGGTTTCCAAGGTCGATTGCGTGCCCGTCCAGTGCGTCCAGAGGCGCAGCAGCGGGAGGCGGGAGGCAGGAGGAGGGAGGAGGGAAGAGGAGCCAGGCGGGAAGCGGAAAGAGGGAGGCGGGAGAAGGAATGAGAGAGGTTGTGAATTGGAGCCCCTGTGCTACGAAACGTCTCAGGAAGAATGGGCCAGACCATCTCGCGCGCAACATCTTCGAGCTTCGCATTGTGAGGATGGCTCAAGCGAAACGGGCTGGACCACCTCGCGAGTGACATCTTGGAGCTCAGTAGCGGAAGGATGTCTCAAACGAAACGGGCCAGACAACCTCGCGTACACGTTCTGACAAGTCCACGTCACACTCGCTTCCCGTTAGGTCCTCTCTTGCAACTTCCTTCCTTCTCCCTCCTCCTCCTCCTCCTCCTCCTCCTCCTCCTCCTCCTCCTCCTCCTCCTCCTCCTCCTCCCCCTTCTCCTGCCTGCTCCCTCATCCACATAATCCTCCTCATCCTCCTCTTTTCTTCCATCTCCTCCTTTCTTCCTTCCATCTCCTCCTCCTCCTCCTCCTCCTCCTCCTCCTCCTCCTCCTCCACCTCCTCATCCCGAACGGCATGTCGGAGCCCAGAGTTGCGAGGATGTCTCCAGCGTAACGGGCTGGGCCACCTCGCGCGCGGCATCTCGGACCCCAGAGTTGCGACGATGTCTCGGGCGAAACGTGCTGCGAGGAAGTCTCAGGCGAAACGGGCCAGACCACCTCGAACGCGGCGTCTCAAAGCTCCGAGTTGCGGGGGCCTCCTGGGGCCTCCAGGGGCGTCCTGGGAACCTCCTGGGGCTTCCTCCTGGGCCTCCTGTGGCCTCCTGGACCCCGCCTGGGGCTTCCTGAAGCCTCTTGGGGCTCCCAGGGGGCGATATCTAACATGTGGCCGTCTGGGCCAGTCAAAATGGGGGGCACAAGAGCAGGAAAAATCAACGAATCGACACTGGATGTGTATTAACTTTCTGATAGGGGCCTCCTGGGGCCTCCTGGGAGCCTCCCGGGAATCTCCTGGGGACCCCTGGGGCCTGTCCTGGGCGTCCTGCGGCCTCCTGAAGCTCTCTGGGGCCTCCTGGGGCTCCCAGGGAGGATATGTAGCCTGTGGTCTTCTGGGCCCCCAGGCTGGACCACCTCTTGCGCGGCATCTGGGAGCTCAGAGTTGCGAGAATGTCTTGTGCGAAACGGGTCCGACCACCTCTCGCACGGCATCTGGGAGCTCAGAGTTTCGAGGATGTCTCAGGCGGAACGGGCCGGACCACCTCTCGCGCGGCATCTCAGAGCTCAGAGTTTCGAGGATGTCTCAGGCGAAACAGGCCGGACCACCTCCCGCGCGGCATCTAAGAGCCCAGAGTTTCGAGGATGCCTCAGGCGAAACGGGCCGGACCACCTCTCACGCGGCATCTCAGAGCTCAGAGTTTCGAGGATGTCTCAGGCGAAACGGGCGGGACCACCTCGCGCACGGCATCTCAGAGCTCAGAGTTTCGAAGATGTCTCAGGTGAAACGGGCCGGACCACCTCTCGCGCGGTATCTGAGAGCTCAGAAGTTCGAGGATGCCTCAGGCGAAACGGGCCAGACCACCTCTCGCACGGCACCCCGGGGCTCAGAGTTTCGAGGATGTCTCAAGCGAAACGGCCCGGACCACCTCTCGCGCGGCGCCCCGGAACGCAACTGTTCGAGGATGTCTCAGGCGAAACGGCCAATCCCGGCCAACTCAAAAACGAGAGTTGTGAGGATGTCTCAAGCGAAACGGCCCGGACCATCAGATTTTTGTGAGGATGTCTCTGCTTCCCCTTCCCTCGGCCGGAGTTAGCTTCTATCACAACAGCACCCCGTTCACCAAGCTGTTTTGGGAAAAATCGTGACGTCGGATGTCTGCGGAGGGTGAAGGCAGGGCGCGCATGGCGGCACCTCGGAGCTTCGCATTGTGAGGATGGCTCGGGAGAAGCGGGCTGGACCACCTCGCGTGCGGCATCTCGGAGCTCAGTATTGGAAGGATGCCCCAAGCGACACGGGCAGTTCTACCTCTCGCTTCCCGTTGAGCCCTCTCATGCAGCTCCATTCCTCATCCCTCCTCCTCCTCCTCCTCCTCCTCCTCCTCCTCCTCCTGCCTGCTCCCTCCTCCTCCTTCTCCTCCTCCTCCTCCTCCGGCACGTTTTGAGACGTCGCTAAAATGAGTACAAAAATCCTGTTTGGGGAACCCTCTCTCGGAGACCAGAGTTGCGAGGATGTCCCAGGTCGCACCTGGTCGACGAGTAAGCTGTCGGGTCGGCACTGTGAGAGGCTCCACCGCCATGCTGTGAACTCAGAACCAACTGCAAGAGGAAGCGGGGGAGGGCGCGGAAGCGGGGGGGGCATGTCGTAATGGTTCCCCCCGGGCTGATATCGAGAGGTACGCGGCGCACGTCTCAAAAGAAAAATCGTGACGTCGGATGTCTGGGGAGGGCGGAAGGCAGTGCGCGCATGACGGATGCTGAGGCGGCAGAAACGACGACGGCGGGGACGGGGAGGCAGAGGCAAAGGCGCAGCAGCGGGAGGCGGGAGGCGGGAGGCGGGAGGAGGGAGGAGGGAAGAGGAGCCAGGCGGGAAGTGGGAAGAGGGAGGCGGGAGAAGGAATGAGAGAGGTTGTGATTGGAGCCCCTGTGCTACGAAACGTCTCAGGCAGAAAGGGCCAGACCATCTCGCGCGCAACATCTTCGAGCCTCGCATTGCGAGGATGGCTCAATCGAAACGGGCTGGACCACCTCGCGAGTGACATCTTGGAGCTTAGTATTGGAAGGATGTCTCAAACGAAACGGGCCGGACAATCTCTCGCACACGTTCTGACAAGTCCACGTCGCACTCGCTTCCCGTTAGGTCCTCTCCTGCAACTGCCTTCCTTCTCCCTCCTCCTCCTCCTCCTCCTCCTCCTCCCTCCCCTCCTGCCTGCTCCCTCATGCACATCATCCGCCTCCTCCTCCTCCATTCCATCTCCTTCTCCTTCTCCTCCTCCTCCTCCTCCTCCTCCTCCTCCTCCTCCTCCTCCACCTCCTCTTCATCCCGAACGGCATCTCGGAGCCTAGAGTTGCGAGGATGTCTCCAGCGTAACGGGCTGGACCACCTCGCGCGCGGCATCTCGGACCCCAGAGTTGCGACGATGTCTCGGGCGAAACGTGCTGCGAGGAAGTCTCAGGCGAAACGGGCCAGACCACCTCGAACGCGGCGTCTCAGAGCTCCGAGTTGCGGGGGCCTCCTGGGGCCTCCCGGGGCCTCCTGGGGACCTCCTGGGGTTTCCTTCTGGGCCTCCTGTGGCCTCCTGAACTCCACCAGGGGCTTCCTGAAGCCTCTTGGGGCTCTAAGGGGCGATATCTAACCTGTGGCCATTTGGGCCCCTCAAAATGGAGGGGGGGGGCACAAGAGCAGGAAAAATCAACGAATCGACACCGGATGTGTATTAACTTGATAGGAGGCCTCCTGGGGCCTCCTGGGAGCCTCCCGGGAATCTCCTGGGGACCCCTGGGGCCTGTCCTGGGCATCCTGCGGTCTCCTGGGGCTCTCTGGGGCCTCCTGGGTCTCCCAGGGTCCCAGGGAGGATATGTAGCCTGTGGTGTTCTGGGCCCCCAGGCTGGACCACCTCTTGCGCGGCATCTGGGAGCTCAGAGTTGTGAGAATGTCTCGTGCGAAACAGGCCCGACCACCTTGCGCACGGCATCTCAGAGCTCAGAGTTGCGAGGATGTCTCTGAGGCGAGACGGGCCGGACCACCTCGCGCAGGGCATCTCAGAGCTCAGAGGTTCGAGGATGTCTCGGGCGGGCTCCCAGGGTCCCAGGGAGGATATTTAACGTGTGGTCTTCTGGGCCCCCAGGCTGGACCACCTCTTGCGCGGCATCTGGGAGCTCAGAGTTGCGAGAATGTCTTGTGCGAAACAAGCCGGACCACCTCGCGCACGGCATCTCAGAGCTCAGAATTGCGAGGATGTCTCAAGTGAAACGGGCTGGACGGGCATCTCAGAGCTCAGAAGTTCGAGGATGTCTCAGGCGAAACGGGCCAGACCATCTCTCGCGCGGCATCTCCGAGGTCAGAGCTTCGAGGATGTCTCAAGCGAAACGGGCCAGACCACCTCGCGCAAGGCATCTCAGAGCTCAGAGTTTCGAGGATGTCTCAGGCGAAACGGCCCGGACCACCTCTCGCACGGCACCTCGGGGCTCAGAGTTTCGAGGATGTCTCAAGCGAAACGGCCCGGACCACCTCTCGCGCGGCGTCCCGGAGCGCAACTTTTTGAGGATGTCTCAGGCGAAACGACCAATCCCGGCCAACTCAGAAACGAGAATTGTGAGGATGTCTCAAGCGAAACGGCCCGGACCATCAAATTTTTGTGAGGATGTCTCTGTTTCCCCTTCCCTCGGCCGGAGTTAGCTTCTATGACAACATCACCCCGTTCAGCAAGCTGTTTGGGGAATTACAACAGAACACGAAACTAAACGAACAACAGAACAAAAAGCCAAACCGAGCTCAACAGCGTTGTGGTCAGTCCTTGCTTCTTATGTGTATGCCGCTTTCCAAAGAGTGAGAGGAGAGAGAGAGAGAGAGAACAAAAAAAATGAAAAGCTGCCTTCGGGCCCCACTTGCGCCCAGATGCCAGGGGAGGACCCATGAGAGGACCGAAGATACATCGAGCCCGTTTCGAAACAAAGATCGGGCTGTACAGGAAGTTTCTGCTGTGAAGATGGGACGCACATGGACATACTAGTACTATATGTCCTCCTTGGAGGCGCGCGTCCGACCCGAACATATAGTATACCCATCTTGTAGTATATCGTTTCCCGAGCGGTGTGGCCAGAAAGCGCCCGCCACGACGCATATACTATAAGATTTCTCGGTGCGCGCGTCGCCCCTGGGGGGGCGACGCACATATAGTATAAGTATGTTGGGGTGTTGCCGATGAAGACGCTGGCCCTGGTTTCGGACACCACGTGAACCATCCAAGCTCGAGGGATCGCCTCTCTCGGCGGCTCCCAGCACCTCTCACCCCCCTTTTGTTTGTCTGGGAGGACAAGGGGGACAGGGGTGGGAAAAAAAAGGGGCCGCATCGCCGACGCCCAACGTCCCGCCCGAATGTGCTCTGTGCGCCGTCGAAGCCCTGCCAAAGGAGAGCCATCACGACAGAAGACAACGCGCCGAAAGGACGGAGGTGAGCTGCAGCTTTCTGAGCCCACATGCCGGAGGAGGCAAGAGGCCGAGGAGGAGCCGAGGGAGGCACCAGCGCGGCAGGCAGTCAGATAGCGTGCCCTGGCACAGGAAGATGTGGAAGGGCGCTGTGTGGAGGCGAAATCACGCTGTATCCAGGGGGCAGGAAGGGGGGGTGGACAGACAGACAGACAGACGGGCCCATCGGCCCGAAGGCCGTCCATAAGCAGGACGCGCAGCAGAACGTCGGCCCCCACCTTCACGACCATAATGTGCATGTCAGCGCGGTGTCAGACTATCGCTGCTTGATCTGCTGCGCGCGGGACAATCCAAAAGGCTCACATGAAAAGGAACGATGAGCCCGAATGTCGTTCTTCTCTTGCGCCCACCGCGACCACGCGAATGACTTTGTGCAGCTGCCTGCGCACGGCCCCAATGCACTTCCACGACCAGGCGCCGAACTGTACGATAACGCCGTTGACGATTTCTTGGTCGGGGGAACACACTCGACCACCCGCCGACGGCTGCCGCCGACGACCACGAGCATCATGTTCCGTCTCATACTGCGCACCCTGGCAGACAACTCCTGCGCCAACACCCACACCACACTGGCGCACAGAGACAGGAGAATGCTGGACACCGCGGCGTCCAAAAACTCCAAGCGCGCACTCAGATAACAAGTACTCCGAGTTAGCACAAATTCACGCCATTAAGCCCGTCTACTCCATGCTGACACGGTGCTGGATTTTCCATATCGTGTGGCTGACACGAACAAAATTGCCTTCCGGGGTATTTGGCTTTCACGTCGTCGGAACAACCAGACGCCACCAGCCCACAGTTGTGATTGTACTGGGCGCCTGCAAGTGCAAGATTGAGAAAGGAGAGAGAGAGAGGGGGGGGGCAGGACGAGAAAGGGGAGGGGGGGCGCGAGGGGCAGGGGGGCAAACTAGGTGCGCTCGCACCCTGTCTGGCATCTTGCCTGTCCCACCAACTCCTTCCCACGGAACCCATTGTTTCTCTAACAAGGGACACGCGTCATACCGTCATAGTGGACCTGGAGCTCCAAAAAGACCCCGTCGGGTTATGCGCAATCGGAAAAAGAAAGCTACGCACATTGGAGGAGGAAGCGGCGAACGAGCAGGAGAATGAGAAGGGAGAAAAGGAGGATGATGAGGAAGGAGGTGGACGAGGAGGAACATCAGCAGCAGCAGCAGCAGCAGCAGGGGCTGGAGCAAAAGGAGCGGGGGGAGCAGGAGGACTAGGGGAAGACCGAGGAGGGAAAGGGCGGGGGCGACAACGATGAGGAAGGACTCAGGTCCGGAAAGATGGCCCGCGCTGGGGCGAAAGCGCCAACACGCGCCGACCCCGAAACAAGGCCCACGCTGCCGCAAGAGCACCCCTGTGAAGCGCCAAGAACGCGCCGACCCGAAAAAGAGCACGGGGAACCTGCGAACCCCGAAGCCCCATGTGAAAAACGCGACGCGGAGAGGACGAGACACCATGCGCACAGCGCGAGGGGAGAGGGCGAAACGAAGCGAGGGCGCTGGAGCCGAACACGCAAATGTGCCCGTGAAGTTTGGGCAGGGCGCATGAGGCCGAGGCCTCGTACCGTGTACAAATAGAAATCGCGAACGAAATACTTCAGGAACCAGAACACAAAGGAGGCAAGGGAAAACAAATGTATGAAACCGAAATAACAGAACGCGTGACAGAAAATGCTCACGGACCGGGTGAGGTTCGAGTCGGTGCGGTCGGTGTCCTGGCTGTTGCTGTTGATGGTCCCTGGTAGTCGGTGCGCTTATGCTGGTACTGATGTTATGTTGGTGTCGGTGTTGGTGGTCGGTGGTGTTGGCTCTGGAGGGTCGGAGCGCGTGTTGGTGCGGGTGCTGTTGGGGAAATTGTGCGTTCAGCAGCTGTGACAATGAAAGTGCGCTCGACCGAGTCCCACCACGTCGTGTCCGTTGAGGCCGTCATGCATCTCACATCGTTACTGCCGTAATGGGGATATCGTCCTGGATGAACGGCGTCGTTGGTATCGCTGCCCGTGGCTTCGTCTCTGGCGCTCATGTGCAAGCCGTGCAAAAACTGCCTGTTGTCGTCGTCCCACCGTTTCCTTTGGCCGCCGTGCTGCCAGTGACCCTGGCCTTCCGCGTCGAGACCGGGGTTCCAGTTCCACGCTCGCTGTGTCCGTCGGTTCTGTGGATGGCCTGCAACGCGCGGGTGCTGGTTGATGGGCCGATCACCCACCACCACTACTACGGGTAGGAGGAGGAGGAGGAGGAGGAGGAGAAGAAGGAGAATGAGGAGGAGAAGGAGGATCTCCCCATCCTCCCCTCTCTCCCGTGCTACCTATGGTAGTGGTGGTGGGAAAAAGGCCCATCACTGGTGGTCTGTTTTGATGGGGACGGGGGGTCGGAAGGTGCGCCGTGGTCGCTGGAGTCGTCGGGGTGGTCGCTGTCTGCGTCGTGACTGCTGTGGTTGTCGGCCGTTGGGGTGGTGCGCGATCGTAAGTGGCGCGCTTTCTCGGAGTTCCGGTGATCACCCCGACCATCCGTCGCCGAGTGCGGCGTAGCTATTGTCTGAGTGGCTATGTCACGGTCCATGTTTCCGCGCGCCACACGTCATCGTGGGCATGTCGGTGCCACGGTTGAGCCCCGCATCCTGTGTTCAAGTGGGCAGCGCTTGCTCGATGACTCTTGTCCAGAGACGCATGCCCACGCAGCCTGGACTGGGGGCAAGAGGAAAGAGGGACAGACAAGCTAGGTGCGCTTGCGCAACATCTGACATCCGACCCCCCCATCCCTTCCAACTGCTCCGAATTCGTTCGTACCCGCCGACTGGGGTGCCCCCGAGGACATTGATCCCCACAGCGGGAGGGAAAACTGGCAGCAGAGGGGGAGAGATTCCGAAATGGGTACGGAAAAAAGTGGCTACAATGCCCAAGAGCAAACGTTGCCCAAAGTCGACAGCGGCCGCTGTTGGGCAGGCGGCCTTCCGTCTCAAACGGACAACGCCTGCGACGGCACCAACAGTGAGACCTAGCAAAAATTAACTCGCACGGCTGTTGGTCGTCGTACCCGTTTTTGCCGTACCCGTTTCTTTGCGTGCCAAAGAGGGGGCCGAGTGAGCACATCGGAAGCGGCGAGGCCTTGGTTGTCGGCCATGAAGCACCGGATGGAGCTCGCAACGCCGCTTGCCTGGCCAGGCCAGGCGGCGAGCGGGAGGGAGGACGAGGAAGGAAGGAGAAAAGATGGAGTCGGGACGACGGGGGCAGGGCGGATGAAGCAGAAGTGAGGAGGGAGGCGTGACGAGGGAGGAGGCAAGAAGGAAGAGGGAGGAGGAGGAGGGAAGGAAGGGAAGGAGGGAGGAAAGCTAGCTGGTGGAGAAAGGGGGGGGGAGGGAGGAGGGAGGAGGAGAAGCGGGAGCAGGAAGGAGGGCGCAGGGACGAGAGAGGGAAGGGGGAGGGAGGGGCCAGACGGAGATGAAGGAGCGAGGACCGAGGAGGGAGGAGGGAGGAGGGAGGATCAAGGATCAAGGAGGGAGGAGGAATCGTCAAGGTCGGCGGAAGGGAGGTGAAGAACAACGAGGACCAAGATCCAGAGGACGGGGGTGGTTCCTTTCATCCAGCCCCAGGCTTTCAGGAGATGGGTTACTCACTGACTACATATATCCTCAGCAGCAGCTGACCGACACATTAGACGAACCAGGGGGTAGCCCGATTGATAGATTGGGCAGCTGCTGCTTGCCATAGGGGAGGTTCGGTTCGACTCGGTCGTCTTCGACGGCGCGAGTCGAGCTGGCAACTTCTGAACGAACGGATGCGACATGCGTACCATGAGGGAGCGGGAGGAAATGTCCGCAATCTACACACTCACACTCGGGGTGGAGAGAAGCCCCATTGCCAAAACATAGCGTAATGAAAAGGACAGCAGACCCGCCGGGCCCAGGACCGAAAAAAAATTGCAGACGAAGGGCCCCCTCAGTGGGCAATTCGCTAGTCGGCTTGGCAGGGTGGGGTTTCTCTACCGACCTCCGACACCACTCTTCACCATCAATCACGACGTGCCGCCCGAGAGCGGGCGGCAACCCCAATTCAAGAATGGAGGGACGCTGCTCGGCGGCGGCAGGGGGACGGCAGCGGCGAGAGGGGAGGAGAGGGGTACGCCAGGTCGGTGCTCAGCACCGTGCCCCCACCAGAACCTCGCCAAGGAGGAGGAGGAGGAGGAGGAGGAGGAGGACCAGGAAGAGGCGGACAGAAGAAGAGGCCCAGGAGGGAGGAACAGGCAGAGCATGCGAGGCGGGGATGAATCCATAGCCACCGCCTCTCGAGGTCTCCGAAGATCGATCCTCCAAGCGGTGGTGATGTTTAAAGCCCCCAACCTCCCCCCGGAGAGCAGCGGCTGCAAAACACCAGGCCCCACCCCCAGTCCTGGCCTGTCCAGGCCCCTTGCACGTAACACCACGACTACCCCCCCCCTCTCCCTCCGCCTCCTCCCCCATCCACGTTCTCTTCATCTTCTTCATTAGAATAGTATTAGTTTTCTGAGTGTTAGTAATGTTTTCATTGCCATTCTTCGTATCAGTTTCCATACAAGAACTGCCATGGCTACTACTACTATTACGAGGGTTCGTATTATGCGTGTTGTGTTTATCATGTGTATGCGTCTTCTTATTGTAAATAGTATTCCTCCTCCTCCACCTCCTCCTTTTCCTCCTCCGTGCCTGGCCAGGCCCCTTTTGCCCGTAGCAACGCGGCTACTCCTCCCTCTCCCTCCTCCTCATCCTTCCCCTCCTCCTCCTCCTCCTCCTCCTCCTAATCCTCCTCTTCTTCATAATGTATGATTAACATCAGTAGCATCAATATTATGAATAGCTTTATGATTCGTATGAATACTGGAATTCGTATTATTCGTAAGTAGCTTATTCGTATTATTCGTAGTAGGGTTCGTCGTCTTGCTCTTGTTCGTAGTCTGTAGTATTACTGTGACTCGTATTAGTAATCGTATTAGTACGCTTCTTATGATACATCCTCCTCCTCCTCCTCCCCTTCCTCCTCCTCCTCCTCCTCCTCCTGCTCCTCCTCATCCTCCTCCTTGCCTGGCCAGCTCCCTTGCCCGTAACACCGCGGCTATACCCCCTTCTCCCTCCTCCTCTTCCTCCTCCTCATCCTCCTCTTCTTCTTCGAAGTATGGATTAGTAGTATTCGTGCTGATAATCGTATGTGCTATTCTTATATGTCTTGATTATATTCGTGCCTTTTGATCATTCGTATTCGTATCCGTGTGATTCTTATTTATTCCTCATCCTTCTCCTCCTCCTCCTCTTCCTCCTCCTGGCCTGGCCAGGCCCCATGCCCGTAGCACCGCGGCTATCGCCCCCTCTCCCTCCTCATGCTCCTCCTCCTCATCATCGTCATCCTCTGGTTGTTCGTTGTGCTCGTAGCATGTCTCCTTAATACTAGTATAAGTTGCATAATTACTCATAGGATACATAATGCTGAGTGTTGCGTTATTGTGATGATTATGTTTGTATTTACTTATGTTGTTATTGATGATGGTATTGCTATGACCCGTCTTCATATTATCATTACTCATCATCCTCCCCCCCTCCTCCTCCTCTTCCTCCACCTCCTCCTCTTCCTCCTCCTCCTCCTCCTCTTCCTCCTCCTCCCTCCTCCTCCCTCCTTCTCCCTCCTCCCCCCTCACTCCTCCCTCCTACCTCCCTCCCTCCCTCCCTCCTCCTCCTCCTCCATGCCATTTCCCTTGTAAGTAACGTCTCCCTGTCGCACCCCGAGGCCATTGTTTAGGACGGGCCGGGCGTTTCGCCCGAGGCCTCCTCACCATTTATGACCCTGGAGCTTAAACATCGGCAACAGTTTCACAGATGGAGGGCGGGTCGTTTTCTGCGTGTGGCTCTCGCCTCAGCGCCGCGCACATTCGTTTTGATTCACGGATTCGGGTCCGACGCACGCCTCCGAGGAGCACACGTAGTACGTTATCATGCCCTTCTTCGTCCCGATCAAGTTCAACGAAGTGCCCAGCGGCTGCTCCCTTCGGGCTGGACCGGGGTGAGGCTGGTTCGCAGCCTAAGCTTTGCCGGCTTGTTTGTTCCTCCCCGAGTCCGGGGCCATTGCACGATTTGGCTCTCAGTGCCTTGCGGTTGGGGGGAAGGGGGGAGGGGGGCGGGAAGGACGTGGAGCGGGGGAGGATGGGACATAGGGGGGGTGGGGGAACAACAGGAAGGGGAGGAGAGGTAGCGGGGGGGGAGGGAATTGGTGGAAACGAATGGACACGGGGGGAGGAAGGAAGGCAAACAAAAAGAAGAGGAGACGGAATACTGTGAATGGGATGGGGACGGGGAAGCGGCTGCTCAAGCGCTCTCCGACTCCATCCGAGCCCGTCCCTCCGTTCCCGCGACGACGACGACGAGGCAGATCGGAGCAAGACAGCGACGACGACGACGACGACGACGACGACGAAACGACGACGACGACGACGACGACGACGACGACGACGACGACGACGACAAGGACGACGACGACGACGAGGACGAGGACGACGACGACGAGGACGAGGACGACGACGACGACGACGACGACGACGACGACGACGACGACGACGACGACGACGACGACGACGACGACGACGAGGCGAAGAATCCGCAAAGGGCGCAAAGCCTCTGCGCGCAGGGCCCGCACCTCAGCCTCCAGCTGCCTGTTTCTCTCCTCCAGCCTGCCCAGGTCCTCCACCCCCGCAGCGGCAGCGCCGCCGCTGCCGCCCGCCGCCGCCACCGCCAGCGGCCTCGGCGTCGTCCTCCTCGCCCACCAGGCCGCCGTGGCCGACGTCGTCGCCGACCGTCGACCCCCTAAGCGGCATCGCCGCCGCCGCCGCCCCTCGCCGCCGCCACCTCCAGCGGCATGCGGGCCCTACCGCGCGGGCCCCGCCGGCGGACCCGCGCGGCCGGGTCAGGAAGGCGGGGCGTTGAAACGGTCGGGCGGAGGGAGGTGGAGGGGGGAGGAGGATGACACTGAGTGTGCAACCAAGAGGTAGCACGGAGAGCAAGAATAACCAGAAATGCGGAGGGAGGAGGGAGGGGTGGAGGGCTGGATGGCGGGGGGGGGAAGGAGGAGGAAGAGACTGCATGCAAAAATGGTACGATTTCGCGCGCCTGAACGCTCGAGCCCTCGAGGGCGAGTCGTGCTGGCGGGACCTAATGGGCGGGTCGGGCGGGCGGGCCCGAAATAGCGGGGCTAGCGGGCGGCGCATCCTCTCGCCCACCTCGTCGTCGACGTCGTCGTCGTCGTCCACGTCATCGCGTCGTCGCCGGCGGCATCCAGGCAGGAGAGAGGAGGGAGAAGGAGAAGAGAAGGAGGATGGGCATCCTCCCATTACCTCCCACACTCAACCACCCTGATCCGGCGCCTTCTACTCCTACTCCTACTCCTCCTCCTCCTCCTCCTCCTCCTCCTCCTCACCATCCTCCTCCTCGCACTGCTCCTGCTCCTCCACCTCATCCTACTGTTCCTCTCCTCCTCCTCCTCCCGACTTGTGACGGGAGGGTATATGGCAGCATCGTTTCTGCATATTTGGTTTACTCTGGTCCTCTCCTCCTCCTCCTCCTCCGGAGCCAAGAAGAGCCGCTCGGGAGGCCAAAAGACGGGCCTAGAGAGGGTCGTCGAGGCCCAGCTCAACAGGCGCCGCGGCCAGTGAGGTCAGAGCCACTAGAGTTGCCCAGCAGACCTCAGCAGACAGACGCTGCGGGCCCCGCGAGCTCTGCAGTAACCACGGGCCCCGGGCCGACCAGCGACTGGCCCCCCTCGGTCCCGCCGTACACTCGAAAGGCAAAACTCGCGATGCAAATCAGCAGCGACCTCGAGCGACACACGATACTAGGAGAAAAGCATCACGATCCAGGGGCCATATGGCGGATATACTCCGAAAGGTCTGAACGTGCATTGGATCGATCAAGATGTACTTGCTGATCACATCCACGGCCCCGTGCGGGCCAGAGCTAGCTGCTGGGGAGTCTAAACTCTAAAGGCCGGCCTGTGGGCGGAGACGGCGTCGGGCAGCGGGCGAGGCGGCAGAGAAGGGATACTCAGGAGAGTAAGTAGAGGAGGTAGAGGGCGCAGAGGGTCAGGGCTAGGCGGGCCCCATAAGGCTCCACGGGTTCACCTCCAGGGAATATCATACTCATTACAATTCTTTTGTAGCCTCTGACCCGTCAGTTTCTTCCATCTCTCTCTCTCTCTCTCTCTCGAACTCCAGCGGCCACGAGCTCCCGTCGTACACGATGAGCGTCGCCTCGGTCGGGTTTGGCGCCAGCCTGTCTCGCAGCTCGCTGGGACCGTTTCGAGCTCCTGCCGCCACTTGGCCAGTTTGGTGAACTCGTTCTTGAGGTTCTTCTCGATCCTCCAAACGCGAGCATGAGCCTGCTGAACTTTCTGCTGGGGAGAAACCTCTGCCTGAGTTTCAGCTCGTTCGAGGGACATAGCCAACTGCGAATACTTCTATCCAAAACCACCTTCTCCTGCTTTAAAGTGCAAGCTAGACAACTGCTCGGCCTCCTCGATACTGAGCTTGGGCACTGCTCCCGTAGGGAGGGCCACAGGTCCACCTCCGCCCGGAAGAGATCTGCGGGGCTCCATGCCTTTGCCCCTGCCCAAGGTGTGGCCGCTGCCCTTCGCGAAAGCCTTGTCCAATTTGCCGCCTGCACCAGAATCGAGTGACCATATCCCCGAAACAGATGGATGCGAGGCAGCTTGGACAGTCTTGAGCGGAGCGTAGCAGTGCTTGCACCACGTGAAATGCTTGAGGTTCCGTCTGCAACCACACGAGAGACACATAACCTTGGACGCGCTGGCACCATCATAGCTTCCGTCCCACCACCATCCCCACGCAGAAGAGCCAGAAGCGCCCATGCCCGTGCCCAAAGCAGAAGAAGTGCGGAAAAAACAAAAGGATGTAATGGTGGCAGACGGGAAAACCGTAAATTACACAGACAAGCTGATGGAGAGGTAGGGACAGCGAAATCCCCAATGCCACAAAATCTCACAGTCCCTGAGCCACCGCTACAGACTTGAGCCAAAATGGCTACGGAGATCATCCTCATCCTCCTCCTCCTCTTCCTCCTCCTCCTTCACCGCCTCCTCCTCCTCTTCCTCCTCCTCCTCCTCCTCCTCCGCCTCCTCCTCCTATTCCCTCCTCCTCCTATTCCTCCTCCTCCTCCTCCTCCTCCTCCTCCTTCTCCTACTCCTCCTCCTCCGCCTCAACCTGCACACCTCCACTTCCACATCCTCATCCTCCTCATCCTACTCATCCTACTCATCATCATCATCATCATCATCATCATCATCATCATCATCATCATCATCATCATCATCATCATCATCATCATCATCATCAGCAGCAGCAGCAGCAGCAGCAGCAGCAGCAGCATCAGCATCAGCATCAGCATCAGCATCAGCATCATCATCAGCATCAGCATCAGCATCAGCATCAGCATCATCATCATCATCAGCATCATCATCATCAGCATGATCATCATCATCATCATCAGCATCATCATCATCAGCATCACCATCATCATCATCATAATCAGCATCCTCAACATCATCATCATCATCATCATAATCATCATCAACATCATCATCAATATTATCATCATCATCAGCATCATCATCAGCAGCAGCAGCATAATCGTCATCATCGTCATCATCATCATCAGCATCATCAGCATCATCATCATCATCGTCGTCATCATCATCATCATCACCATCCACCTCCTCCTCCTGAACCCTCCTCCTGAACCCTCCTCCTCCTCCTCCTGTTCCCTCCTCCTCCTCCTCCTCCTCCTCCTCCTCCTCTTCCTCCTGATCCTCTTCTTCATCCTCCTCCTCCTTTTCCTCCTCCTCCCCCTCCTCCTCCCCCTCCTGTTCCTCCTCCTCCTGTTCCTCCTCCTCCTGTTCCTCCTCCTCCTCCCTCCTCCTCCTCCTCCTCCTGCTCCTCCTCCTCATCTTCCTCCTCCTCCTCCTCCTCCTCCTCCTTCTCCTTTTCCTGTTCCACCCTACCTCCTCCCGCCCCATTTCTCATCATCACTCCTCCACCATCCCCCCCATCCTGCCCCCGCCTCCTCCCCCCAGGCGGCGGCTCCTCCTTGGCCGTCTCCTTCTGGCTGCCGAGCAGGCCCTCCACCTCACACTGGAACATTTTCGACAGCGCCTGCGCGGAGGTTCGGCAGAACAGGACGAGCAAGCGGGGGGGAGGAGGAGAACGAGGAGGAGGAGAATGTTAGTAATACGAAGAAGAATAAGATTATTAATGCTATTAATAATCCGCCGGCCCCCTTGTGGGGCCACCAGGCTGTAGGCCTAAGGTTGGCAGTTTCCTGTACCAGTTGCAGCTTCCAGTTTCCACTGTTACAGTTATGCTTCTTGCTGCTTACTGTTCCTTGTTTACAGTTCTGCTGCTTGCTGCTTACTGTTCCTTGTTGATGGACCGCGCGAGGGGGGGGGGGGCCCAAAACGGGCATTTTCACCACGCCCTGAGCGTATTGTCTGAATTGCTGGGGTGGATAAAAATTAACACCCCTCACGCAGATCGGCGGGGTCAGGGTCCCAGAACACAAGGGATGTGCCACATTTCTGAAATGCGTTGGCACCCCTCACGCAGATCGGCGGGGTCAGGGTCCAAAAAAACACGGGATTTGCCACATTTCTGAAATTCGCTGGCACCCCTCACGCAAATCGGCGGGGTCAGGGTCCAAAAAACAAAGGATTTGCCACATTTCTGAAATTCGGTGGCACCCCTCACGCAGATCGGCAGGGTCAGGGTCCAAAAACATAAAGGATTTGCCACATTTCTGAAATCCGGCGGCACCCCTCACGCAGATCCGTAGGGTCAGGGTCCAAAAACACAATGGATTTGCCACATTTCTGAAATTCGCTTGCACCCCTCACACAGATGCGTCGGGTCAGGGTCCCAAAACATAAAGGATTTGCCACATTTCTGAAATCCGGCGGCACCCCTCACGCAGATCCGTAGGGTCAGGGTCCAAAAACACACTGAATTTGCCACATTTCTGAAATTCGGCTGCATCCCTCACGCAGATCGGCAGGGTCAGGGTCCAAAAACGGAATGGATTTGCCACATGTCTGAAATTCGGCGGCACCCCTCACGCAGATGCGTAGGGTCAGGGTCCAAAAACACAAAGGACTTGCCACATTTCTGAAATTCGGTGGCACCCGTGACGCAGATCCGTTGGGTCAGGGTCGAAAAACAAACAGGTCCCGACACTGCTTCACGGCGGTGCCCAGACCTCATGATTTAGCTTTTGCATCTCCCATCGAGACAGGGGGCTGGCGGCATGGGGCGAAGCCGTTACTGATGCGTATCAGATTAATGTTACTAGCAATATTCCCATGAGTGAATATGACGATGATGATGAGAATAGCAAGAGTAGTGATTTCAATAGAAATAATAATAATAATAATAATAACAATAATAATAATAGCCTAATAATATAGTAATGGTAACAGTAATGGTAATAGTAATGGTAATAGTATAGGTAAAAGTAATAAGAATAAAAATAACAATAGCAATAGTATTAGCAATCGTAAGAATAACCGTACTAGTTCAAGTAATAATATGAATAAAAAAAATAATAGTAATAGTAATATTGAAAATAATACTAATAATAATAGCAATAGCAATAACAATAATATTAACAACAGCAATAACAATACTAATAGTCATAATAATACCAATAATAATAAGAATAAACGCTGTAGAAATAGAAATAGTAATAGTAATGGGAATAGTAATAATAATAGGCATAGAAATAGTAATAATAATAGAAATGGTAATAGCAATAGTAATAGTAATAGTAATAGTAATAGTAATAGTAGTAGCAATGGGAATAGTAAAAGGAGTAGCAATAGTAATAATAATAATAGTAAGAGTACTAATGATAGTAATCGCAATAATAATAGTAATAGTAATAGTAATAGTAAAATAGTACTAGTAATAGTAATAGTAATAGTAATAGTAATAGTAATAGTTATAGTAATAGTAATAGTTATAGCCATAGTGCCAGTAATAGTGAGAGTAATATTAATAGTGATAGTTAGACTAATAGATATAATAAGCATAATAACAGAAATAGTAATAGTAAAAATAATAGTAGTAGCAATAGTGATAGAATACACATAGTAATAGAATTCATAATAATAATAATAAGACTAGCAGTACTAATAACGATCGTAATCGTAATAGTACTCTACTAATACCAGTAACAGTAACAGGAATAGTAACAGCTAGGATGATAGCAATAGTAATAATAATACTGATAGTAATACCAATAGTAATACTACTAGTACTAGCAAGTGTAAAAACAGTGGTACTAGTAATAATACCAGTAACAGTAACAGGAACCGTAACAGCCAGAATAATAGTAATAGTAGTAGTAATAGAAGTAGCAATAGTAATAGTAATAATAATAGTAATAGTAATAGTAATAGTAATAGTAATAGTAATAGTAATAGTAATAGTAATAGTAATAGTTCTAGGTCTAGTAATAGGAAAAATTAAGAGTAATGATAATATTAGTTATAGTTATAGTGATAGTAATAGTAATAATAATAGTAATAAGAACAACAATAATAATACGACTAGCGATAATAATCGTAAAAGTACTAATACGAATACCAATAACAATAACAGGAATAGTAACAGCTAGAATAATAGTAATAGCATTAAAATACGAATAGCAACACGAATAGTGCTACTAATAGTAATAGCACTTGTGATAATAATAATAATGGTGATACCAGTAACAGTAACAGGAATAGTAACAGCTAAAGTAATAGTAATAGTAATAGTAAAAATAATAATAGTAACAGTAACAGTAATAGTAATAGTAATAGTAATAGAAATAGTAATAGTAATAGTAATAGTAATAGTAATAGTAATAGTAATAGAAATAGTAATAGTAATAGTAATAGTAATAGTAATAGTAATAGTAATAGTAATAGTAATAGTAATAGTAATAGTAATAGTAATAGTAATAGTAATAGTAATAGTAATAGTAATAGTAATAGTAATAGTAATAGTAATAGTAATAGTAAGTAATAGTAATAGTAATAGTAATAGTAATAGTAATAGTAATAGTAATAGTAATAGTAATAGTAATAGTAATAGTAATAGTAATAGTAATAGTAATAGTAATAGTAATAGTAATAGTAATAGTAATAGTAATAGTAATAGTAATAGTAATAGTAATAGTAATAGTAATAGTAATAGTAATAGTAATAGTAATAGTAATAGTAATAGTCATAGTAATAGTCATAGTAATAGTAATAGTAATAGTAATAGTAATAGTAATAGTAATAATAATAGTAATACTAATAGTAATAATAATAGTAATAGTAATAGTAATAGTAATAGTAATAGTAATAGTAATAGTAATAGTAATAGTAATAGTGATAGTGATAGTAATAGTAATAGTAATAGTAGTTGCAATAATAAAAGTAAGAGTAATAGTACTAATACTACTAACAACAGCAATAGCAATGGTAATTTAGAAAATAATAGTAATAGTAATAGTGATAATGAAAATGACGATGAGAAAAAATAATTTCCAAAATACGAAGAAGAATGATTATAAGAAGAGGACCCCCGCTGTTCTTGTGCATAAGAGAACCACGTTGCTGCGAACCACTGCAACCAGGCGTCACTGCTCTCCGCCAGGAAGGCCAGGGGTTGGGGCTGGCACGAAGCATCCCACAGACCACAGAACTGGCGTGCATGCTGGAAGACCCCCACTAGCAGACGGCGACCTGGAGCCGCGTCCACCTCCCGAGGCCCGAGTGCGCCGCCGACAAGCTCGCGAGAGCTGCGGCGACTTGCCAGAACCTGACGGCGGGCGGGGCGCATGTCAGGCGCCGCTGGATGCGGCGGATTTCCACGCCGCCATCTGCCAGCCTGGCAGCCTGGCGGTGGCGTCGTCGAGCAGCACGGCGGAGTGGCGCGCGCCGCAGGCAGTCTCGCTGGAAGGGGGAGCCACTGCGCGCCGCTCTTCGAGCAGCGGGTGCCCACCTGGGACAGGGCCCGCGCGCCGCGGCCATGACAGGAGGCAGTCCTGGAACGGGCCATCCTGGACGTGGAATACACCGACGCCGACGGCGGGCAGTGGCAGGACGTGACCGTTCGCCACCCAGCGGCCAACGACGAGCGCGCCGTGCGCGCGGCGGCGAGACCCACTGGCGAGGCGGCGCGCCAGGCCGAGCGCGCCAAGCAGCGCTGCCGCGGCGAGCGGCTCACGGCGTTCGCCGTTGAGACCAGGGGCCGCCTCGGTGGCGAGGCGCGGGCCTGGCTCTCGAGCCGGCTCCTGGAAGACGCGCAGCCCGAGGAGCAAGCGCGGGCCTACTTGGTGCTGGGCTGTGCCCTGCAGCGCGAGCTGCCGCGGCAGCTCCAGCGCGCTGCCGGGCTGCGCTGAGCGAGCGCGGGCGGGCGCTGAGCGTTTCGGCGCCAGCACGAGGCGCCAGGTGCCGCGGGGCGACGCCGGCGGCTCGCTGGCGGGCCAGGCGGCCGCGGCGCGGCAGAGGCTGGCGGCGCTGGGGAGGGGGAGGGCGGGAGGAGGGCGCGCAGCGGCGGCGGCGGCGCCGCTCCCCGGGGCTGCGGGCGGTGCCTTGGAGCGCCGCTGGGACAGGCGACGGCGGGCGGCGCCGGGCGGCGGCGCCGGGCGCAGGGAGGCCGGCTGCGTCTTCCTCGAGGTGCTGGCCGCGCTTCCAGGCAACGGAGTCTGTAGGCACTGGCCAGCAGACCCCTCCCCCCTGGGAGTTGCCGCCATGTTAGACGGCTGGACACCCCCAGGGGGGCCGCCCTCCATGAGGGAGGGACGGCGGAGGTGTCTGCCGGCTCCCGATCACTGTGCTCTGGGCGGCACGGGAACACGCGTCCGCCGCCAGAGGAGGAGAAAGAGGAGGAGGAGGAAGAGAAGGAGGAGGAGGAAGAGGAGGAGGAAAAGGACGAGGAGGAGAAGGAAGAAAAAGAAGAAGAGGAATGTGAAGACGAAGAAGAAGAAGAAGAAGACGAAGACGACGACTCAATCGTAGAGGAGCCTGAAGACAGCACAAGCACAAAATGCCCGAGCTCCGCGCCGATTTCCTGGGTCGGCGCTGGATTCATGTTGTTGATGCAGTTGTCTCTTCCTCCACCTATCAGATGCTCCACTCTGACTGTATACTCTTACCGTGGGCTCATGCAGTGACGACGCGGCAGCAAAGCCAGCGCGGGATCTCGAGGTTGAGGGCCACCAGAGGCCTGAGCTCGGCCTAGATTGAGCGATCGTTCACGATTGTACAAGGTGTATGTGTAAACCGTTGTTATTCATCGAATGTCGTGGGGGCTGATCAGGGAGCACTAAACCGGGTAACGCCTAAACGGGGTAACAGACCCACCATGGGATCCAGGTGGACAAACTGCAACGACCAAAACGAACAAATGCACTGAAATTTTCTGCAACGCCAAAAAAAAACTGCACTGCAATTTGTTGGCAACTAGTTGCGGCAAAACTGCAAACAAGCCCCACAGACCGGGTAACAGAGGGCCCAAAACACAAAGTTGCAGTGCAGCAGCCGAAAATGTGCAACGCAGCCAGCATGTGGAAGGTGCTGCATCGAACGCGAAAGCCAAAGAAAACTGCACTGCAACAAAAGGGCCATTTGATGCCTCGAATCGGCCGTTTCCTGTTACCCCGTCTGCTGTTACCCCGTCTCTCGCTCCCTGAGGCTGGCCTGTCTGGGCACAGCCCGGGCTCGAGCTAAACAGTGTTTTTCGTTGTCGTGCTGCTTTCGTTTTCCTTCGCTATGTCCTCGTTCTGCCTTTGCTGCGAAACGAAGCCAAAAAAAAAACGGCCCACTAACGAAAACGGGGCACAGCCTCACAGGGGTCCGCCCCATGCTGTCCGAAGATCGGGGGGGGAGCAGAGCCCCCTCCCCTCCCCTCCCCCCCCCACCCACCACACACCTGCCTCCGCGGGCGGCCACCGCAGAGCCGCAGGGGCAGCAGATGGGAGCAGAGGACCAGGGGGAGGGAGCGGAAATAGAAGGGGGAGGAATCGCCCCCATGATAAGGACCGCGAGAGGCCCAAAAAAGACCCCGAGGCGGTCCCCAAAACTGCCTGCAGTGGGCTCCGCCAGGCCCCAAAACAGCTCCCAAGACGCCCACAAGAGTCCCCACATAGTGCCCAAGAAGCCCACGAGTGGATTCCACGCCTCTTCTGGGGGTCGGCGGAATTGCGTAAGCCTCTTGAATCCACATCCGGAAGTGACGTGTTACCAGAGGCAGGTCGCGCAGCGAAGCGGAAGCCCTAATGTAACGTATCCAATGTGTCCAAGTATTGCACAACTGCAATGGATTCCATTCTTACAGACTGGTACATGTTGTATTATGTTATATCATTATGTCTCCCCCCCTACCCCCCCTCGGAGCCGCGCCACAGCGCCGTGCCAAATCTGGAGGCCCTCATTCTTGGGCTCCAAACCTGCAAAAACCGATGGAAAATACACAAAGTCTGCCTCTTGGACCTCTTGGGACTCCAAGAAGGCCACAAGATGGCCCAAGATAGCCCCAAGACGGCCGAAGACGGCCCCGCGACGGCCCCAGGTGGCCCCCAGAGGGCCCGGCAGGCCGCCAAGACGGCCCAAGGGGGCCCCACGAGGACTCGAAAGAGCGCCTCCAGAAGCCTCTGAGAGCCTTATTCGGCTCTCAGAAGACCATGACGGCCCAAGCAGCTTCCAAAAAGACCCCAAGACGGCCCAAGAGGCCCCCGTGTGGGCCCTCAGACGGCCCAAGAAGGACCCGAGACGGCCAAAACAGGTCCACAATACGGCCCAGGGGGCCCCTAAGACGGCCCAAGGGGACTCCCAGAGAGCCCCAAGGCGGCTGCGAGAGGCCTCAAAGATGGCCTCCGAAGGGGCCAGACGGCGCAAGAGCGCCCCAAGGCGGCGCAAGACGTCAACAAGAAGCCCCAAGAGACCCCAGAAGAGCGGCCCCGCAGACGCCCCAAGAGGCCCCCTAGAGGCCCCCAAGAGGCTCCCAAGAGACCCCCATGAGGCCGCCCAGACGATCAATGACCCTCATTTCGCCGTCAATGGCCACTACATACGCCAGAAAAGAGGACCTTCGGTGAAACGCATGGCTGTCACAAAAGATAATCTGACTCCCCTGATGGGCAACGAAAGGGGGTACTGGCATAGGCGGGAGGGACGCATCGACCTGGAATCGGGGGTACATGGCCGATAGATCGGCGTTAGGCCCCGATAGTGACTCCGCACATTCATGGGCGAGGTGGGGCTATCGGGCCCCTATCGGCGATCAATGGGCGATTGGAGGACAATGCATTCCCCCCCCTATCTCGCCCCATCGTTGCCCCCGACTCTCTCGATCACCCGGGACGGCCGCGGTGAAGCGTCGGGGTGCGGCGCGAGGAAGAGCATCAGCAGGCAGGGCAGCGCAGGCCACACCAGCGCCCATCCTCCTCCGTCCTCCGTTCTCCTTCCTCCTTCCTCCTTCCTCCCGCCTTTCCCTCCTCCTCCTCCTCCTCCTCCTCCTCCTCCTCCTCCTCCTCCTCCTCCTCCTCCTCCTCCTCTTCTGAGTACCATTAATAAAAATAGTCGCAGTACTAGTAGTAGTGGTAGTGGTAGTGGTAGTGGTAGTGGTAGTGGTAGTGGTAGTGGTAGTGGTAGTGGTAGTGGTAGTGGTAGTGGTAGTGGTAGTAGTAGTAGTGTAGTAGTAGTAGTAGTAGTAGTAGTAGTAGTAGTAGTAGTAGTAGTAGTAGTAGTAGTAGTAGTAGTAGTAGTAGTAGTAGTAGTAGTAGTAGTAGTAGTAGTAGTAGTAGTAGTAGTAGTAGTAGTAGTAGTAGTAGTAGTAGTAGTAGTAGTAGTAGTAGTAGTAGTAGTAGTAGTAGTAGTAGTAGTAGTAGTAGTAGTAGTCGTAGTAGTAGTAGTAGTAGTAGTCGTAGTAGTAGTAGTAGTAGTAGTAGTAGTAGTAGTAGTAGTAGTAGTAGTAGTAGTAGTAGTAGTAGTAGTAGTAGTAGTAGTAGTAGTAGTAGTAGTAGTAGTAGTCGTAGTAGTCGTAGTAGTAGTCGTAGCAGTAGTAGTAGTAGTAGGAGTAGTAGTAGTAGTAGTAGTAGGAGTAGTAGTAGTAGTAGTAGTAGTAGTAGTAGCAATTGCATTAGTAGTATGTTCAGTATTCCTCTTAGTGGTAGTAGTCGTACTGGTATGATTATTAGCACTCGGTTCAGCGCTGTCCGTCTTAATATGATTATTAGTGTTACTAGTATGGCTACTCATGTTCGTAGTAATCTTCGACTTGATGACATTGTTGGTATTATTCGTAATACTCATATTATTATTATTCTACACAGTATGATTAGTAGCACGGATCATAATATCATTCCTATTCATAGTATTAGCATTCGCCGCAGTATAATGATTGTCATGTGTGTTAGTTTTATTCATCCTCCTCCTCTTCCTCCTCCTCCTCATCATCATCAGCATTACCCTGCGTGATTATTACACTGTCGTTGGCGGCCAAGAGGTGCACAACTCTCACGTAGTTTTCGATGGGCCGAGCACAGCTTGTACTTCTGTAGCACTTGCGGGTGCACGGCCACGTCCAACTTGGTCAAGTTGGCTGTGCCGTGCAATGGTCAGCCCACATGCAAAGGTCAAGAGAACCCAGCGCGGATTCAGGAGGGCCTCTACCCCAGCCACACTGGGCAGCCCAAAGCGGTCAAGCACGCCCTTAATGTCATTCAAGCTGTGGTCGGCCTCGACCCTTTGAGTGGATCCAAAGGGGGACCTCCAGAGGCTGGAGTAGGGCTCTCTCCTGGGCGGGGCTCCACTGCGTGTCCCTCTCAGGGCTCCTAGGGGCCTCCGTGGGACACTGGGTCCCCTTCACCCTGGTCCCTGGTCCCTGGTCCTCCTCCTCCTCCTCCTCCTCCTCCTCCTCCTCCTCCTCCTCCCTCGTCCTCCTCCTCTGGGTAAACCAAAAGGTACCGATCGCGCTACTCCCCGGACTTCTCCCGGGGTGCGCCCTGACCAGGATCTCGAGGCCCAGGAAGAGGAGAGCGAGGGAAGAGTAGCCGTATAGGTACCTTCCCCTCCTCTGACATCCCCCTCGGGGCGGCGCCTCGAACCGCGCCATCATGTCCCCGTGCTCGGGCACGCCGGCCAGCGCGAGGGCGTCCCCGCCAGAGCCCGCCCCAGCGGGGGAGTCCGAGGGTGGCCGCTCGGCGTCCGGGTGCGGAGCCTCGAGAGCGCGCACGCAGCCGTGCCACCGCCACCGCCGCCGTCGTCACCCTCTCCTCCTCCTTGAATGCTTTCCTCCTCCTCCTCCTCCTATTCCTCCTCCTCCTCCTCCTCGTCCTCCTCCTCCTCCCGCTCCTCCATCTCGTTCCTTCCAAAAATCTCTCCCTGGCGCACCTCGAAGCCAATTCTTCGGGCGGGCCGGGCATTTCGCCTGAGACTTCCTCACCATTCATGACTCGGAAACCTTAAAAAATGGGCAAGAGTTTCACGGGTTGAGGGCGGGTCGTTTCCAAAATGCGGCTCTCGCCTTAGCGCGGCGCACATTCGTGATAATAAGTTGCAAGAGCTTCACGGATTGAGGGCGGGTCGTTTCCAGAATGTGGCTCTCGCATCAGCGCAGCGAACATTCCTTGTAAAAGTTGGCAAGAGCTTCAAGGATTGAGGGCAGGTCGTTTTCGGAATGTAGCTCTCGCCTTAGCGCGGCTCACATTCGTTATAAACATTGTAAAAGCTTCATAGGTTGACGGCGGGTCGTTTCCAAAATGCGGCTCTCGCCTTAGCGCGGCGCACATTCGGTGTAAAAAATTGCAAAAGCGTCACGGATTGGGGGCGGGTCATTTTCAAAATGTGGCTCCCGCCTTAGCGCGGCGCACATTCAGTTTGGAAATTTGCAAGAGCTTCACGGATTCAGAGCGGGTCGTTTCCAAAATGTGGCTCTCGCCTCAGCGCGGCGCACATTCCTTGCAAAAATTGGCAAGAGCTTCACGGATTGAGAGCGGGTCGTTTTCAGAATGTAGATCTCGCCTTAGCTTGGCGCACATTCGTTATAAAAATTGTAAGAGCTTCACGGGTTGAGGGCGACTCGTTTTCAGAATGTGGCTCTCGCGTTAGCGCGGCGCACATTCGTTTGAAAAATGTTGCAAGAGTTTCACGGATTGAGGGCGGGTCGTTTTCAAAATGTGGCTCCCGCCTTAGCGCGGCGCACATTCGGTTTTGAAATTTGCAAGAGCTTCACGGATCGAGAGCGGGTCGTTTCCGAAATGTGGCTCTCGTCTTAGCGCGGCGCACATTCGTCGTAAAAATATGCAAAAGCTTCAAGTATTGAGGGCGGGTCGTTTTCAGAATGTCGGTCTTGCCCTAGCGCGGCGCACATTCGTCTGACAAACATGAAACAGTTTCACGGATTCTCATCAACGTGCCCGAAAGCATGTGTTGAAAGGATTCAGGATTGAGATGGTACATCAATCGTCTTGGTTCGCTGTGTTGAAGTCCCATGAATGGAATTCTGGAACGATTCAGGATTGTCAAGACGCAGCACTCAGGTTGATCCGTGGCGTTGGAAACCCGAGAACAAATGTTTACGCATGTTTCAGGGTTTTCAAACTGCTGTTTTCCAAAGAGGCAGTTCCTTCAATGGAAATGAACCGTCGTAGGGGCCTCTGAAGAGGGATTTTGGAGGGAGGGCTTATCCCAACATCGTGGATGACTCTTGCGTTTACACTGGTCCTCCTCCTCCACCTCCTCCTCCTCCTTCTCCTCCCCCTCCTCCTCCTCCTCCTCCTCCTCCTCCTCCATTTCCACCTCCTCCTCCTCCCCCTCCTCCTCCTCCTCCTCCTCCTCCTCCTCCTCTTCCTGGTCTTCCTCCTCCTCCTCCTCCTCCTCCTCATCCTCCTCCTCCTTCTCCTCCTTCTCCTCCTCCTCCAGTCCTGCTCCTTCTAAATAACTTGTCCCTGTCGCACCCCGGGGCCCGTTTTTGGGGCGAGCCGGACGGTTCGCCTGAGACTTCCTCACAAATTATGACACTGGAGCTTAAAAATTAGCAACTGCTTCACAGATGGAGGGCGTGTCGCTTTCAAATGTGGCTCTCGCCTCAGCGCGGCGCACACACGTTCTAAAAATGGATGTAGAGCTTCACGGATTCAGGGCGGGCCGTTTTCAAAATATGGCTCTCGCCTTAGCGCGGCGCACATTCGTTGTCAAAAAACTTGCAAGAGCTTCACGGATTGAGGGCGGGTGGTTTTCAAACTGTGGCTCTCGCTTCAAAAATTGGCAAGAGCTTCATGGATTGAGGGCGGGTTCAAAGTGTGGCACTCGCCTCAGCGCGGCGCACACTTGTTCTAAGAATGGGTGTAGAGCTTCACGGACTGAGGGCGCGTCGTTTTCAAAATGTGGCTCTCGCCCTAGCGCGGCGCACATTCGTTTTCAAAACAATTGCGAGATCTTCCAGGATTGAGGGCGGGTCGTTTTCAAAATGTGGCTCTCGCTTCACAAAGTGGCAAGAGTTTCACGGATTGAGGGCGGGTCGTTTTCAAAATATGGCTCTCGCCTTAGCGCGGCGCACATTCGTTATAAAAGATTGCAAGGTCTTCACGGAATGAGGGCGGCCCTTTTTCAAAATATGGCTCTCGCCTTAGCGCAGCGCACAATCGTTTTTAAAATGTGCTAGGTTCCCACGGGTTCCCATCATCAACTTGTCAGACATTTTGTTCTGTAAGGACTCAGGCTGATACGATTGGAACGGTTACGTTGATTCGCAGTGTTGAAGTCCCATGGGTCTGGCACGAATTAGGATCGTCAAGACGCAACAGTCAGGTTGATCCGTGGGGTTGAAATCCCAAGAACAATGTTTCCGCATGCTTCAGGGTCTTCAAACAATTGTTTTCCAAAGGCACTTCCTTCAATGGAAATGAACCGTCGTAGGGGGCCATAAAGAGGGAGCTTGGAAGGTTTATGCCAACATGGCTGATGACTCTTGGGTTTACACTGGTCCTCCTCCTCCTCCTCCTCTTCCTCCTCCTCCTCTTCCTCTCCTTTTCCTTAGAAATATTCTCGCCGTGTCGCACCCCGAGGCCCGTTTTTAGGGCGGGCCTGGCGTTTCGCCTGAAACTTCCTCACCAATTATGACTCTGAAGCTTACACATTGGCAACTGTTTCACACATGGAGGGCGGGTCGTTTTCAAAATGTGGCTTTCGCATTAGCGCCGCGCACATTCGTATGAGAAGATTGCAAGAGCTTCACGAATTGTGGGCGAGTCAATTCCAAAATAAGGCTTTGGCCTTAGCGCCGCGCACATATTCGTCTTAAACATTTGCAAGATCTCAGAGCTCCAACGATTGAGGGCGGCTCCTTTTCAAAATGTGGTTCTCGATTTTAGCGCCGCGCAACAAAATCACGGAGTCCCACGATCAACGTATCAGAAAAGACGTTTTGGAAGGATTCCGGATTACGTATGCGGGCGCAACATTTACGTTGATTCGCGGTGTTGAAGTCCCAGGAATGGCCATCTGGCACGATTTCGGATCGTCAAGACGCAACAAGCAGGTTGATCCGTGGGGCTGAGATCCCGAAAACGAGGCTTACGCATGCCCCAGGGACATCAAAAGGCTGTCTTCCAACGGGGCAATTCCCTCAATGGAAGTGAACCGTTGTAGGGGCCTATGAAGAGGGGGTTTGGAGGGAAGGTTTATTCCAGCATGGTTGATGACTCTTGGGTTTACGCTGGTCCTCCTCCTCCTCCTCCTCCTCCTCCTCCTCCTCCTCCTCCGCCTCCGCCTCCTCCTCGTCGTCCTCCTCATCCTCCTCCTCCTCCTCCTCATCCTCCTCATCCTCCGCCTCCTCCTCCTCCCCACTTGCGGAACTCAACCCCACCCTGCGGGTGGGCGGGTGGGGTCCCAGGATCTGCAGAAAGGCTGACCTGGAGTTCTCGTCCAGCCGCGTGGACACCTTGGCGACACCTTTTGGGAGGGTTGGGTGGGAGTTGTCCTAGCAGCGCGATTCCCCTCGGACTGGCTGATGGTTCATTCTACCAGGTGCGCATGACGGAGCTGCAGGTATGTTCTGCCCCATGTCCATGCGTTATGGTCCAGGAGTCCTGCTGCTCGGACGCACCCATCCTCTCACAACGTCTGGAGGAAATGCCGGAGGTGCCCTTCCCCAACGGCTGCGGGCGCCGCGTTGTCGGCGTCCTCAGACAGGCATCTGGGGCAGAAGTCAAACCAGCGCAGGTTGTTGACATCAGGGTCACCGTTGAACCTGACGTAGCCAACCAGGTTGACCAATTCGGGCTGCCTCAATGCGGCGAGTTGGCGCTCTTTGAAGACGGGCTGCGCCGGGGGGGCGCAGTGACGGGTGGGACGGGTAGTCCGCTGTCCAGAAACTCGATCCTCGCGGCTCCAGGTTCCGATCGTCGGCGAGGTCCTGGCCCAGCGCCCGGAGCATTATCTGCCTGGTTAGCGCGGCTGCCTGCGCCCGTGCGCCCGCTGGGCTCGTTGCTGGGAGAGCGCCGTCTGCGCGCGGCGGGGGGGCTGAGCTGCGTCGTCGCCTCGCGCTGGGGCCTGTCCTGGCTCTCGTCAAGGACGTCCTGGACGTTCCGCCTGCGCGTCTCCCTCCGGGCTCACCTGACCTCCCGAGCGGCGGGGGGGCTCACCGGGAGCGCCCTGCGTGGCCCCTGGAGAGCCCCGGGGGGGCAGACACGCGCCTCCGCCCGCACTATGGCGACGGCCCGCGGCCGCCCCGGGCCCGCGGGGCCGCGCCAGGCCGCGCGGCGAGCGCTGCTCGATGGCGGTCACGCCATGCCACGTCCAGCCCCGCCTCGGCCCTTGCGCCGCGGCCTGTCCGGGCGGCTGGTCTCTCCCTTTGGCGCATGCGTCCAGGAGGCCGACGGTGTCCAGGTGCTCTGCCGGCCTCTGCCAGATCCGCGGCGGGCCCTGGCTAGCGTCGCCCAGCAGGGAGGTACGCGGCGCCCTCGGGAGCTCCTTGCCGGCCCCCAGGTCGCGGGCGCTGCTGGTGGCGGGCGCCGAGACGGCCACCAGCGGGCCCATCCCCAGGCGGGCTGCCGGGCCAAGCTCGGGCCGCGCGGCGGGTCAGCCAGGTACACCCTGCGAAATGCTTAAGAAATCATGGGTTAAGAAATTGATAGTCTCAGAACTTAAATAAAAACCCAAAATTCCCATTCGAATCTTAGGATTTACATTTAAACATTAAGAATAATCGAGACCCTGGCCGAAAATTTAAGTTTTCTTAAACATCGCCTAAGGTGTACACAAGCACCCCATGCCTGGCCAGGATGGCCCGAACATCGGACGGCCGCGCATCCCAGATGTCCACGAGGCAGCCGGCGCAACAGCGCCCCACGCCCTTGCCCTGAACGCGTTCCCCCAATCGGCCAAGCACGGAAGGCCGCGCGCCATGCCACCGGCGCCGGCGTTGGCGCCGCGCTGGGGCGGGTCGGAGCGGAAAGCGAATCCCACCAGCCCTCTGGGCGTCGGTGGTTTAGAGCGTTTCCTCTTCCACCCCTCCTTCCCCTTCGGGGAGGGGTTTACCCCACCCCGTACCCCCTCCCCTGGACCTGGACGGGGGGGTCCGCGGGTCGTTGGGGCGTCCAAGATGGCCTCGGCGAGGAAGCCAAAATCATTGATTTTACTTAGGTTTTGGCCCCATTCTGGCCTCCTGGGGGGGCAACGCTCATAGATCTCCTCCAAGATGGCCCCAAGAAGCGCCCAGGAGGCCCCAAGAGGTCCCAAGATGACCCCAAGATGGCCCCAAGAGGCCCCCAGGAGGCCCCCGAGAGACCCCCAAGAGGCCCCAAGAGACCCCAAGAGACCCCCAATGGGCCTCAAGAGGCTCCCCGAGATACGCAAGAGGCCCCCAGGACCGCCAAGAGGCCCCAAAGACGGCCCAAGAGGCAGCCAAGCTCGCCATCGTCCTCCTCCTCCTCCTCCTCCTCCTCCTCCTCCTCCTCCTCCTCCTCCTCCTCCTCCTCCTCCTCCTCCTCCTCATTTTCTTTCTCCTCCCTCCTCCCCCTCCCTCTCCTCCTCCTCATCCTCCTCCTCTCTCCTTCCTCCTCCTCCTCCTCCTCCTCCTCCTCCTCCTCCTCCTCCTCTTCCTCCTCTTCATCCTCTTCCTCCTCCTCCTCCTTCTCCTTCTCCTCCTTCTCGTCCTCCACGTCCTCGCCCTCCTCCATCTCCTCCTCCTCATCTTCCTCCTCCTCTTCCCCCTCCTCCTCCTCCTCCTGCTCCTCCTCCTGCTCCTTCTCTTCCTCCTCCTACTCCGACGACAACGACTCCTCCTACATCCGCCCTTTGTTCTTCTGCATGCTCCCCCACTTCCCTCATCACCTCCACTCCCCTGTCAGTTCTGGACGGGCTGGTGGGGATACGCGAAGCGTTTAGAGTTTCCCAGGCAGAGCCTGCCCTGCCTCCCAGACCAGGGCTGGTTCTCCCAACGGGCACCCGTCGCACTTGGCCGCGCACCCTCTGCCCGGCCCGACTGCCGAACCTGCCCCCGTCGACGCGGTGCCGAGGGAAAGCGGCGCCGAGGGCACGGGGGCGCTGCAGGCCACCCGGGGAAGGAGGAGGTCCGCCGGGCGTGCGTCCCCGGAAGCCCCGCGGCAGCGGTCGCCTGGCATGGGCGCCGCCAGCTTTCCTGCCCGTGCACCCAGGTCGCACAGGCAGGGGCCGAGCTTGCCATCCTCTGGGACCGGGCGCCCATGCGCGCGCAGCTCGCCCATGTGCGCGCAGCTCGCCATCCGCCGCCACCTGCAGCAAGCCCCATTGGTGGTGGGCGGTCTTGCGGTTGACTGCCCATAGCTGCCCGGCTTCGGCCGACGCCCAGGTGCCAGAGTCGGTGCCAGAGCTCCTGCCAGTCGACGCACCAAATGATTTCGTTTTTGTCAAGTGCCTGCTGGCTTCAAAGCGAACGTCGTCGTCGTCGTAGGGTCACGGTGGATCGAGGACAATGCCGGGGAGCGGGGCGCTGGGGGGATCCACCAGTAGGTCGCGTTCCGAGATTGATGCACCCCCGCCAAGGTAGCCCGCGGCCCGGGCCTGCGTCAGTTCGGCCAGGGCGCGCTGTCCGACGTCAGAGCCAGCCCAGGCCGTCGACAGAGCGCACGCGGCGCAGTCACGGGCTTTGCCCGCCCCCAGGCTGGCAGGTTCCACCGGCACGTCCAGGGCCAGGAGCAAGGCCTGCAGCAAGCTGGCGCAGATATCCATCTCCACCCAGGTAGTTGGGCAGCCTGCCTGCCTGGCGGCTGGATGGCGATGGGGCGCTGCAACCAGGCGGCCGACTGCGCGCAGCAGGTCTTCCATCCTGCCGCGGAACGTTCAGCAGTCCTTGGGCTGCATTCCATGATCGGCGCCAGACCCGTGCTGGATGGGCCGACGCGCCGTGTCCCAAGGGTCACAGAAGGCGAGGGCAGCTTCCCGCGCGCCCCCCGCGGGGCCAGATGCGCCGCGGGGGTGCAGAGGCACCCTGCGCCCAGGGATCACCATGAGCACGATGGTCAGCAGGTGCGCACCCAGGACCAAGGAGCTGGCCCCCAAGCTGCTCCCAACCGTCCGCGGGCCCTCCAAGCATCGCTCTGAAGTGGCCGGCTGCGGGCTGCCCAGAGCGGCGCCGCCAACGGCAGGCGGAGCTGCTCCAACACCCGGGCGGCTGGCGCGGAGCCCCGCGGGAGACGGGGCCACCCTCTCTGCGCCAGCGATTGCTGGCCCCTCTCGACTCCGGCTCGAAGCTGCTCCTCTGCTCGGCGCGCCTCTGGGCCATCGCCCCCTCGCGGGCCCGCCTGGCGCAGCAGGACGGCCCAGGTTGCGGCCTGGACGTACTTCGCGGGGTCAATCAAGTCCCAGCGTCAGGTCGCGCGGGGAGCCGCCCTGGCTGAGTAGCTTCCCGCAGTGACCCGCCAGGCCCCCCGGCGCGCCGCCCGGACCGCACGCGCGCGGGTGGGAGGCCCATGACGTAGAAGAAGACTGGGGCGAAGCCTGGGCCCATCAGTAGCCAAGCCCATGCGTTCTGCAGTCGCGGTTGTCGGGCAGCGGGGGGTCGACCAGGGTGGCGAAGCCAAGTTGCTGTTGCCCAAATATCTCGGCGAGCTTACTGTCCCTGGCCTTCAGCGCCGCGCCTGCCCCCATCCCGTCGCGGTCGCCAGCCGCGGTCTCGCCCGACACGGAGGCGTCGCAGAGCGCGGCTGGCCTGAGGTCAGGGCGCCCCACCAGCCCACGTCGGCCCCCCGCACGCCGCGGCCCCCTCAGCTGCACCCAGATGCCCGCCTCCACGCCTCCACGCCCTAGGTGGCGAGGATGCGCAGCTGTGACTCGGCGGCTGCGCTGAACATCGCTCCGTTGCCCACGACGACCTCGCCGGCCCTGGCCCGGGCGCGCGCAACGTCGGGCCGATGCCCAACGCCCATGAAGGCCCAGGCGTGGCTGCTGTTAGCGCGGGCCGTTGCAACTATGACCAGGTCGGCCTCGCCCCCCTGACTGGAGTCGATAATGCTGATCTCAATGGGCCCGGCCTGGAAGAGCTCAGCGCACCTGTTTTCAAGACCGGGGAAGGCCAGCCAAAGACCAGCGGTAACTGTGGACCCCTGCCTGAAGACTGCTGGTTCAGCTGTGCTGGAAGCTCCTTGGCTGGATTGCGTGGGAACGGGGTCCGGGGCCTGGCTGATGGAGGCCTCGAGTCGGGCCGTCGGTCGGGGGCGTCCTTGCCTGCTGGGCACGCCGCCTCCCCTCTGCCCTTGCCTTCCCCTTTCCCATCGCCTTTGCCGTCACGTGCTGCCCTGAACTCTGTCTCTGTGAGAGGCCAGCCCTTTCGGGCCAGGGGTAACATGGCGGCATACCCACGCCGGATCATCACCCTGCGCCCTCTCGCCGGAGACAAGGACACATAGGCACCCTACAAGAATACGCGCGTGCTAACTAGGCGCGTTGACTGTAGACCTGTTCCAAGATGAGCCCAAAGCCGACAGCGATCTGCGCCGGACTCGTTGCGGCGTCCACGGCGAACGTCTCGACGCCTAAAAAGTCGACCTGGATACACTGAGAGGAGCTGAGCAAGGGGGGAAGCCAGCACATTTGCGCATTAAGCTCCGCACCGAGATCGAGTGACCACAGCCCCCGGCGAAAGACACCGCTTCCTGCACGCGGGCATTACTGGTGCAATAGGCGATCATGCGAGGTCTCGCCCTTGCGTCGGCGACGGATGAAGAAGACAGGCATGGTGGATGCCCACTGGCTGCGCGAGGCGCCGTATACCGAACCTGGTTCCCGAACGACAGTCGCACTGAGCCCGGGCCCATCGCAGCTCCGCCCCGTCGCGGCAACGCGGGAGCGCGCTTCCTGCGCGACGAGGAGTTGGGCAGCAGGTGCGCGGCCGATGGGCAGGAGGACACCCACAAGCGCCGCGACGCGCGCCGTCGGCACCGCTATGCGGGCGAAGACTGCGCGGAAATCAAACGCAAGTGTCGACGCGCGTGCAGAGCAGAAGCACATGCAATGCACGCGCGAGCATGGCGGTTTGAGCCGAGCTGGACGATGGAAACATCAGCCCAACACCGCAGCCCAAAATACCAATGCGCCGGCATGGAGACACCTCGTCACTGCACCGGCCTTGCAGAGGTGCTCCAGCAACTTTTTGCATGGATTTCTGTCAACGCAAAACCCCGAAACAGCGAGTGAAAAAAGAAGTGAATGTCGCGTGGATTATTGTCTTCCTGGCCAAAACAAATCCGCGCGAAATTCACTGCGAGATCTGGAGCGAAATTATCCAGGACACTCCAGGTTCATGCTGTTGTTTTCCGAAAGAAATCCGCTCTGCGATGTTGGCGCCATGATTGTTGCCCCTTCCGAGGCACGAGAGAAAGCGGGGATGGTCGGATAGGGATGAAGCGGCCACGCCAAGCCGATGCGCTAGCCCGCACACACACACACACACACACACACACACACACACGCACGCACGCACGCACATACACACACACACACACACACACACACACACACACACACACGCACACACACAGAAACATATATATATATATATATATACAAACACACACACACACACACACCACCTATCCTGGTGAAAGACACAACTGCTGTTGTGAGTACCGCGTCGCGGGTACCGTTTTCTGTGGACCCCCCCCCTTGGGGCCACGAAGCATGCGAGGTGCGTTCCGACATGCAGCCACCGGGGCCCTCGGTGGAGCTTTCTTTGGAACTACGGAACGTGCGAAGGGAAGGAATGCCCAAATGGGCGCTGCGGTGCCACGCGAACGAAGCCACTGGGGCCTTTGGTGGAGCTCTCTACGAAACCACGAAAACTGTGAGAGGTGGGACGACTTTGGCGCGGTGGCACCACGCGAAGGCAGCTACTGGGGCCTTCGGTGGAGCTCCCTCTGGGGCCACGGGATGCGCGAGGGCCTTGCCAAAGTGGGCGCGGGGGCCCCATGCGAAGGCAGCTACTAGGGCCTTCGGTGGAGCTCCTCATGAGACTACGAAACATACGAAGGGGCGTGCTAACATGGGCGCGGTGGCACCATGCGAACGCAGCCACTGGGGCCTTCGGTGGAGCTCCATTTGAGGCCAGGGCGCGCGTGTGTGATGTGCCGGAGTGGGCGCTGTGGCGCCTTGCGAACGCAGCCACTGGGGCTTTCGGTTGAACTCCCTGTGGGACCACGGAACGCGTGACGGCTGTGCCGAAATGGCCGCGGCGACGCCATGCGAACGCAGCCACCAGGCCCTTTTTCGGAGGAGCTCGGCATGGGCCAGGAAGCGCGCGACAGGTGCGCCGACATGTTTCACATAAGGCACAAAGACAAACATGAGACGCGGGGGGGAGGAGGGGAAGGCCCAGGGGCGGCGGCGGCGGGCGCATCAGGGGCACGGGCCAGTTCAACTCAGCCCTTCGGCGGGAAGACAGCATGCCACCAAAGAAACACTCGAAACAATGGCCCGCGCCGTCTCATGCAGCGCCTCGCGCGAGGTCGGGGGAGGCGATATACATGTCTCTCTTAACCAAAAGGTGCGCTATACTCAATTTCATCAGCCTCCAACCATGTACCTTGGCGACCAACTGCGCATGTTGTCTAGACCTGCGCGGCGCATACCCATGCGCGCGAGGGGGGTTGACAATGACGAACGAACATGCCCCGAGACCCTGCCTTCGCGAAGTGACATTAACAATGTATCAATCGCATCGCTTTCGCACCCTGCTTGGAGTTCCCCTTCGGTAGCTGGAAAAGTCCTACTCCACTGCCGGTGACGGGGCGTTCGGGTCTTCGCTATCTGGCGGAAGATGGGCCGAAATGGAACCGTGAAACACGGGCACTCGTCGACATGCCGTCGCAAACGTGCACACGCCTGCTCACGATCAGCCAAATGCCCAACGTGGGGCCACTCCCCAATTAAACTATGCGTGGCCTGCTGCATGAGCCAGCACCGCAACTCCGCTGGCCCCGAATGATCAAGAGCACACCGCCGTCGCGCAGCACGTCGGACATGACCAAAAGTATCACGCCAATCATCGCGTGCAAAGGAACAGGGTGACCTCCGTAGTAGTCCAACTTCCCGTCTGCGAGGCGCTCCAATTCTGGCCGCGCAGCTCCCAGGGGCGAGGACCAGATCTTAGAACTGAATCCACCGTCTCGTGCGTTTGCCACGATCGTCCGCGCCGAACCCTCAAGGTTCGGCAAGTAATGATCGGGTACATTATACATACGCTGACGCGGCCCCCTGCACCTGGCTCCCACTGCGTAAATGGCACGCCACAAGTTATGCGTGTCGCCATAGGCATGGTGAAGGCCAGCCTCCTCCATGAGCTCTTTATCTTCTCCAGATCAACGCGACGCTTCAGGGTCCTGAGCTCACTCTCAAGCGCGCAGCTCGAGTCGGTCGGCCTCCGTGTAGCATGTAGTACGTGCATTCTGTTTTCGCGCCAGTGCTTCTGCCCGTCGTTGCAGCAGCGGTGGAAGCGGACCATCACGTGCCTTCGGGTGCATGGCAGCCTCGAGAAGGGCCACCTCTCGTATATCTTCTACCCATGCTTCCCACGCTGCACCAGGACCCAGCTGCGCCACTTTTCTCTCACACGTACGCCTGCTACTCTCAGAGCGCCGCTACAATTCGCCCATAATCCCCGTACCATGTCCGACGTATTCGAATAATTTAGCAAGAAAGCACTTGTTCAATCAGACCCCCGGTGGTGGAGCAGGGGAGGCCTCCAAGATGTACTTGGCCTTCCACAAGAGCGGGGCGTGGTCTCTGGGCTTCCAGTCGGGGATGACCTGCAGTTCCTGCATTGCCATCCTTAGCGTACGACACGAAAGCGTGGCCTGCACCGCACCAGCTGGAACCAGGATGCGATCAGGCGAGCTGCGGCTGTCGGTTCCGAAGTAATTAGGACCAACTGGGAGAAGAAAAAAATCGGCCACATCCGTATCGTCCATCTCCAGTACACGCCACAGCTCAATCGACGTCTCATTCTCAATAGCATTGGCCCAAGGGGCCACATGTCTGTTATCAACCGTGGTCGTCGACAGCCCCTGTCCCACCCTTCGTAAGCAAAATTGACGATTGCCGCCGAGCGCTACCACTACCAACGCCCGACGCTTCGCCTCCTGTATGGACCGATGCACCCATGCTGCAAAGTGTCTGCAACTCTGCCTCCAGTGATCCGCCTCCATCTGATTCGGTGGGGGGAAAAGCGCTGCAACAACCATGATATCAAACGTTCCGAACTCGAATAAGGCCACCTCTGCCAGCATGATTATGGTGTGGGTATACGATGTCAACCACACGTGACATCCGAATAACTTTGGGCATGATGCACACTGCGCGGCCCGTCAATTTGGTCGCGTGCCGTCCTTTCTCCCACCCGAACTCGAAGACCGTATGACGCCTGGTACGGTTTGCGGTAACAGGCTGCTGTAGTTTCCTTCTCTGCGCCTCTCCAAGACAAACGATTACATCTGCAACTGCAAGCTTTCTGGTGTATATTCAGGCCCCCGTGCTCCCAAGCAATACAACAGGTTGATTTTGTATACATATATATATATATCAAAAAACTGCGCTCCACATCTGAAGTGGTCAAATAAATAGTCGCGTAAAAAGTGCGATGCGAGTCGGAACCCCCTTTCCCGCATTCGTTGCGTGTCGGGGAGACAACAAGGGAGGCGGGGAAGGCCCTGTGGCCGCGGTCCTGGGCCCAGGGGCTAGCCCGGGAGAGGAGAAAAGAGTGAGACGCGGGGCGGCGAACCCTTTTCGAAACGACAGCGCAGCACCAGAAGATGGTTGGAACAAATGTATGATGGTGCTTCTTCCTGTCGGCCCAAACTTACTCAAAATCGCCCCCACAAGGCTCCACCACGGTGCCCAGTCACTCGAGCCGCGTGAAGCCGTGGCGACGACGAATGCCCCAGAGTGGTGCCAACAAGAAAGGAGACAATTGGCCTGGCGAAAGACCCAAGCAAATACAATTGCTAATGCCATATTGTGGGCACCGTTTTCTGTGGAGCTAAGTTTGGCGCCACGAAACGCGTGAGTTCTGTACCGAACTGGGCGCGGTGGCGCCGTGCGAACTCAACCACTGGGGCCTTCGGTGGAGCTCCCTACGGGGTCACGAAAAATGTGAGGGGTGGGCCGACATGGGCGCGGTGGCGCCATGCGAGCGAAGCCACTGGGGCCTTCGGTGGAGTTCCCTGTGGGGCCACGGAACGTGTGGGTGCTGTGCCGAAACGGGAGCTGTGGTAACTTGCGGACGCAGCCACTGGCTTGTCGGTAGTGCCCCCTATGGGACCACGGAACGTGCGAGGGCTGTGCCGAAATGGGCGCGATGGCGCCTCGCGAACGAAGCCACTGGGGCCTTCGGTGGACCTCCTTATGGGGCCACGAAACGCATGAGCAGTGTACCGAAATGGGCGCGGTGGTGCCATGCGAACCCAGCCACTCAGCCCTTGGGTTGAGCTCCCTATGGGACCGCGAAACGTATGAGGGCTGTGCCGAAATTTGCGCGGTAGTGCCATACAAACGCAGCCACTGGGGCATTATGTGGAGCTCCCTATGGGCCACGAAACGTATGAGGGGTGTGCCGACATGAGCGCAGCGGTGCCATGAGATCGCAGCCATTGGAGCCGTCGGTGGAGCTCCCCATGGGGCCACGAAACGTCTGAGCGGTGTGCCGAACTGGGTGCAGTGGCGCCATGCGAACGCAGCCACTGGGGACTTCGGTGGAGCTCCCTATGAAGCCAGACATGCGGAGGGCAGAGGATGGGAATTGGAAACGCCCAGGGGTCATACTCTAGAGGCCTACGCGGAGGCGCGGAGCAGGGGGCCTTGGGAAAAAAAACAATTGTTCACTGCGTGGAGCTCCCCATATGTGCATCTACTCGCATGGACCTGTCCGCCGTGAATGTCTAGGCGCAAGAACTTTCGAATATTAACGGACTTCAGTTGTGACGGTCTGGACATCAATCTAACTGCGAATGAATTGGAGTGTGCATGAGCCTCAGTAGTACGAGCGCGTCTCTGTGCATGAGCCTGGGGCCTCCTGGGGCCTCCTGAAACCTACTGGGGCTTCCTGGGGTCTCCAGGAGCCTCTTGGGACCTCCTGGGACCTCCTAGGAAGGTTTCGTGCCCCAGGAGAGGCGCAATCTATAGCAACAGACGTACATAAAACATTGCGGATTAGAGCCACAGGAGAAGGGCAATCTATAGGAACACGCGTAAAACACCAAGGACTCGTGCCCCAGGAGAGGCCCAATACATAGGAACATGAGTAAAACATTTAGGATTGTGTACACAGGAGAAGGACCATCTATAGAAACATACGTAGAACATCAAAGAATCGTGCTCCAGGTGAGGCCCAATCGATAGGAGCATACGTAAAACACATGGGATTGGAGCCACTCCTGTTGCCTTCTGAGGCCTCCTGCTCCTGGGGCCTCTCGGGGCCTCCTGTTGCCTTCCGAGGCCTCCTGGCGCTTCCTGTTGCCTCCTGGGGCCTCCTGTGGTTTCCTGATGCCTTCTGGAGCTTCCTGGGGCCTCCTGGAGCCTCTTGGGACATCCTGTGGCCTCTTGAGTCTTTCTGTAGCCTCGTGATGCCTCCTGGGACCTCATGTGGTCTCCTGGGGCCTCCTGGAGCCTGTTGGAGCCTCCTGTGGCATCCTGAGAAGAATCTGCGCCCACGAGCCTGGCCACCAAAACAAGCAAACCGATCGAGACATCCTCAAAATCTGGCCCACCTGGGGGGTGAAAATGAGCGCCTCGCTCGAGACATCCTCCAAATCTGCTCCGAAAGCGAAGGATGTTGAGCCCAGAAACAAACAAACCGCCTGAGACATCTCCACAAAATTGCAGCGAACGAGCCCGTGCAACCACCCCTGGCGGCTCCCCTTAGGGGTGCTGAAACCAGCGCCCCGCCTGAGACATCCTCACAATCTGCTCTCCAAGCGAAGGATGTTGAGCCCAGAAACAGGCAAACCGCCTGAGACATCCCCACAAAATGGCCGCGAACGAGCCCGTGCAACCACCCCTGGCGGCTCCCCTTAGGGGTGCTGAAACCAGCGCCCCGCCTGAGACATCCTCACAATCTGCTCTCCAAGCGAAGGATGTTGAGCCCAGAAACAAGCAAACCGCCTGAGACATCCCCACAAAATGGCCGCGAACGAGCCCGTGCAACCACCCCTGGCGGCTCCCCTTAGGGGTGCTGAAACCAGCGCCCCGCTTGAGACATCCTCCAAATCTGATGTGTGTTGAGTAAGTCTGAGTATGAGTAGGTATGAGTATGAGTATGCCTGAGTATGAGTAAGTCTGTGTATGAGTAAGTCTGTGTATGAGTAAGTCTGGGTATGAGTAGGTCTGTGTATGAGAAAGTCTGTGTATGTGTACGTCTGGGTATGAGTAAGTCTGAGTATGAGTAATACTGTGTATGAGTAAGTCTGGTATGAGTAAGTCTGTGTATGAGTACGTCTGGGTGTGAGTAAGTCTGTGTATGAGTAAGTCTGTGTATGAGTATGTCTGAGTGTGAGTAAGTCTGAGTATGAGTAGGTCTGAGTATGAGTAAGTCTGAGTATGAGTAAGTCTGAGTATAAGGAGGGGAGGAGGAAAGAGGAGGAGGACGAGGCAGTAGGAGGCGTCCAAGTAATAACAAGAACCCCATCTTAGGATATGGGGGAAAAAAAGCATTTTGCGCATATGACGTTGGCCTTCGTAAACACACGTTCAAACAAGACAGCAACTCCTTCTCGCAATGTTCGGTCGCGCCAGCATTGCCGCAACGACGCGGCGCCCGCAAAGCCATGGAGCCGCGGCCACGGCGCAACCAGTGCCCAGTTTGGTCGAGTGCCGCGAAGCGCAACCCGATGATGTTGCTTAACTTGCTGCCCTCCATATGGTGCCAGGAAGCCGCCGCCAAAACTAAACGAGCAGGCTGGGCACGCGGCCGCCCGCCAAAAAAACGAAAGAATCTGCGCGTGACTGGCTCCAGCGGCAAACGTCGCAACGAGGCTCAGCGGTTTGCGGGCACGTTTGGCATCGCCGAAACAATGCTGATCACCGCGCGACCGAAAAAAAATATCCCGGCAAAGCAACCTAACAGCGATATGTAGAAGCATATCTGAAAGCATTCCCCTTAAGATTCAGATGAAAATCCAGTTGTAGAATTCTGCTGTTCTCGCAGTCGTAGTCGCATTCGCGATGACAGTCGCAGCGGCAACGGCAGTCGCAGTCACAGCCTCAGCCTCAGCCTGCCTCAGCCTCAGCCTCAGCCTGCCTCAGCCTCAGCCTGCCTCAGCCTCAGCCTCAGCCTGCTTCAGCCTCAGCCTCAGCCTGCCTTCAGCCTCGCCTCAGCCTCAGCCTCAGCCTGCCTCAGCCTCAGCCTGCTCAGCCTCAGCCTCAGCCTCAGCCTCAGCCAGCCTCAGCCTCAGCCTCAGCCCTCAGCCTCAGCCTCAGCCTGCCTCAGCCTCAGCATCAGCCTGCCTCAGCATTCAAAATGTGGCCCAGGAATGGAGTTCTGGGAACTAGAAGAACACGAAGTGGCCTACAGTTGGCTCCGGGCATTCAAAATCATGCCCAGGAATGGAGTTCTGGGAACTTGAAGAGCACGAAGTGGCCTACAGTTGGCTCCGGGCATCCAAAATGTGGCCCGGGAATGGAGTTCTGGGAAATCGAAGAGCACGAAGTGGCCTACAGTTGGCTCCGGGCATCCAAAATGTGGCCCGGGAATGGAGTTCTGGGAATCGAAGAGCACGAAGTGGCCTACAGTTGGCTCCGGGCATCAAAATGTAGTCCGGGAATTGAGTTCTGGGAGGTCGAAGAGCACGAAGTGTGTGACTGTTCGCGAAAAACGAGCCCGGCTCTGTTCCCGGTTCTCCAAAAAGTGGCCCGGGAATGGAGTTCTGGGAGGTCGAAGAGCACGAAGTGTGTGACTGTTGGCGAAAAGCGAGCCCGGCTCTGTTCCCGGTTCTCCAGAATGTGCCCGGGAATGGAGTTCTGGGAGGTCGAAGAGCACGAAGTGTGTGACTGTTGGCGAAAAACGATTCCCGGTTCTCCTCCCCGGCACCCGCCCAGACCCCCCTGTGGAGTCCAGATGCTCTCTTTTGACCCTACTAGAAACCTATCAGCAAAAGCTGTTAGGTAACAAAGCGAGGAGACTGATGACAAACCCCCTCCCCACAGTGAGTCCCACCGAAATCCGGAGGTACACCGCACGTCGTCACCGCCCGCACCACAACGCTGTGGATCCTGGAGGGAACATATCAGGCGTAGCACGAGGGGGTGGGGAAACATGCCATGCGAGGAAGCGGGGCGACGCGGACGACGCACAGAAAGAACAACTCGATGATGGCGGGGCGACAGGCGAGGGCGGAGCGCGAGCGCAAACATCGCACGGCACAAGAACTTCCCCTCATGGGAAGAGGGAAGAGGGGGAGGTGGAGGAAGGAGTGAGAGAGGAACGCGGGGCGCTGTCTCTTCAAAACGAGGACCCAGCACAAACAATGATGTAAACAAAGATGTGCCGGGGCAGGTACATCCAGGGCGTCGAAATGAGGGGCAGTTCTAAGTTCGGCCTGGGCTCGGATTTCCTCAGGCCGTTCCTCACGGCCCCAGCAGAACACCTCGAACTCTAACCCGACCCATTCCTTATCACGCATCTCAGTCTCAATCCGAAGCCTGAAATAAACGTCCCCCAGAAGACAAGGGATTCGTTTCCAAAGGCATGTTCTTCTTGGCAAGAAGCCATGGAAACGGGAGCCAAAAATACCCGCCAGTCGGAAGAAGTAGTGGAAACATGAAGCAGGAAGGCGGATAAAGTAGATTGGCCTCGGGCCCACCCGCAGAATCAGAAGACACAACAAAAGCATATGGATTCTTGAAGTAGGAAGGCGCTTGAAGTAGATTGGGAACTGGATATCCAAAAATACAAACGTTCAACGACTGGTGTGTACACCACAACCACCACCCTGCCCCTGGGACGGCGCACACGACGCTCCCGGCCACCACCAGGAGGGCCCATGCAGGCGACATCGTCCCAGGGAGCACACGGGGCCCTGGCCAGAGCACGGCGCCGCGGAAGCCGGCTGGGCGGAGGGGCAGCCCGTGGCCTCGTCGCCGCCCGCCGCCATGCGCCCCCTGCCGCGCGCGTCCAGTGGTCGCGGAGGCGGCCCTGTCGTTCGGGTGGTAATGGGTAGCGGCCTAAAGGGGGGGGGAAGAGAAGGGTCCCAAAGAGGCTCTTTAGGGCCACTTTTGGTCCCCTCGCCATCGCTCGGACGTCCATTCCCCGTGCATGTTTCGGCTTCGTGCGTCTTGCAAGATCACCCAAAAGTCTCCTCAATGGTCCACGCCGAAGAGTAAACACACACGTCCGAGCGATGCCAAGTAAATGGGGGGGGAAGAGAAGGGTCCTAAAGGGGCCCCTTTAGGGCCCCATTTGGGCCCCTGCTGGCCCCATTTCGGTTACCCCCCAACTCCTCGGGGAAATCCAGAGCTGGGGCAGTCAGGCTTTGCCGGATCCTGCAAGATCCTGCACGATCATGCAAAATCATGCACCGCAGACCCGGGACAATGCACCCCTGGCTCTGCAGGATCCGGCCAGATCCGGCCGCCCGAATTACCACCCGCGCGACCCTGGGGGACTCAAATCGGCCGCCGCCGCCGCCGCCCCAGGCCCGCCCGGCGACCAGGGGGGTGGCGCCGCCCCCCACTGGGGCTTGGTGGGCGCGGGCGGTTGGGCAACCCGCGCGCGGCGACGACGACGACGACGACGACGACGACGACGACGACGACGACCACGCCGACCACGACGACGACCACCACCACCACCACCACCACCACCACCACTACCACCAGGGGCGGGCGCCGATCGGACCCACAGGGGTGGGGCAGGGTTCGCAAGCTGGTGCGAGAGTGCGACCCTGCCGTACGGGCGGCCCGAGCTTTCCTCGTGGGAGCACAGTCAACCATCGGGAGAGAGAGGGTGAGCGTTTCTGTATTCGACGTTTCGACATTGGGCGGAAGGGGGGAAGGGGTGGGTCTGGCTCCGGACCTCTGCTTAGTGCGACTGTTTGCAGCAGTGGGTCCTGTGAGGGAAGACTCCACCTGCTCGAAGCAGGCGCCCAAAACAGCCAAGATGTACTCCATGGGGGGGGGAGGGGGGGAGGGGGCCCGCGCCGATCGGCAAAACACTGAATCAAAAACGATCCCGACAGAGAGAGAGAGAGGGGTAGAGAGAAAAAAAGGGTAGAAAGTGAAGGGTAGAGAGAGCGGGAGGGTGGAGGCAAGAGGCGAAAGCGAGAAGGGAGGTCACCCCACGAGCAGCTGTCATGGAAGGGCCAACCGCCGAAATTCGCTGGTCATTCAAACGAGGTGGTCGCAAACCACCCGCACTTCGCTTGAGACAGGGGCAAGCGACACCGCAGCGGAGACTCCTCTTTTCTCCGCCCTGGCTCGCGCGAGCAAGCTTACTGGTATTCCTCTGCTCGCGCGCTCGCGCGCGCGAGCAGCCTGCCAAAGCGGGCGGGAGCAAACATAGCCTGGCAAAGAAGAAAAAAGGTGAAGTGAGCGAGGGCTCCGCAGGCCTGGGCCCGTTGCCCAGCAGTCCAAGGATGACAAGGAAGGACAACGATGCAAGAATGCCCTCAGGAGTGCACACCATGCGGATTATTTATTATTATTTTTTTGACTGGATGGGCGCCGATCGCTGCTCGACGGCCGTTACTCTGTGTGTGCCTGTTTGGCTCGTCTTTGGCGAAGCTTCGCCGACGGAACGCACCAAATGCAGACAGCTGGGCGTGGCACGTCGAAACTGGCTTTCGCGCAAGCATCGGACGGAAATAGCCAGTGGGAACAGTGACCAACGCCAGCAACTACGGCGGACACGACGACGACGACAACGACGGCGACGACGACGGCCAGCCGATGATTGATGAGAGGTTGGGGGGTGAGATCGCAGTGGAACGGAGACCCCCGACACGGAAATCGTTTCGTTTCGTTCGTGTCGTGCGTGCGGGCGAGGCGAAGCTGCGTGGGCGCGCGAGAGGAATGAACCCGCCGTTGCTAGGGCGAAGTCAAAACAAATGATGCTCACCCTCCCGCCCGTCCGGCGGTGGCTCGCGGTGTCCCGCGGTGTCGCGTGGTGTCCCGTGGTGTCCCGTGGTGTCCGCCGCTGCTAGGGCGAAGTCAAGACAAATGATTCTCCCCCGCCCGCCCGTCCAGCGGTGGCTCGCGGTGTCCCGTGGTATCCCGTGGTGTCCCGTGGTGTCCCCTGGTGTCCCGATTAGTGAGATCGATAGTGAGATCGATAGTGAAATCGATAGTGAGATCGATAGTGAAATCGAAACTGAGATCGAGCACTGTGCCCCGAGGTGCCCCGTGGTGTCCCGTGGTGTCCCAAAAAGTGAGATCGATAGTGAGATCGATAGTGAGATCCACAAGTGAGATCGAGAGGTGTCCCGCGGTGTCCCGTGGTGTCCTGTGGTGTCCCGTTAAGTGAGATCGATAGTGAGATCAATAATGAGATCGATACTGAGATCGATGTGGTGCCCCGAGGTGTCCCGTGGTGTCCCAAAAAGTTAGATCGATTGTGAGATCGATAGTGAGATCGACAGGTGTCCCGTGGTGTCCCGTGGTGTCCCGTTGAGTAAGATCGATAGTGAGATCGATAGTGAGATCGGTAGTGAGATCGATGTGGTGTCCCGAGGTGTCCCGTGGTATCTTATGGTGTCCAGCTGAGTGAGCTCAATAGTAAGATCGATAGTGAGACCGATGTGAGATCGAGAGGTGTCCCGAGGTGTCCCGTGGTGTCCTGTGGTGGTCCGTGGTGTCCCGTGGTGTCCCGTTGAGTGAGATCGATAGTGAGATCGACAAGTGAGATCGACAAGTGTCCCGTGGTGTCCCGTGGTGTCCCGTGGTGTCCCGTGGTGTCCCGTTGAGTGAGATCGATAGTGAGATCGATTGAGTCAGGTGCTGGTTCCCCCCCTCTCCCCCCCACAACCTCCTTATGACCCGAAGGGTGGTCGTATAGGTATGCGAGGAAGGAGGCGGCAGAGGCGAACACACAGCCTGTTACTCTACGTCAAAGGAAAAGTGGTCTCAGACACGCCCGAGCGCATCTCCCACTCAGAAGGTTGCCCAGTGCGCGGTGCCCGCCTGGGAGCGCTCACCCTCACCTTGCCTGACGTCCCAACGCTCTGGGCGTTCACTTCCTTGTCTCCGTGTTCTCTCTCCGTTGTCCTACTGTCGTCATCGTCATCGTCTGTATCGCCGCCATCGTCTGCGATGCGACACCGCATTCATTCCTCCTCGGCTGATAATAGATTTGGGTATGGTGACACCATCGCCGTCACTGCCAATGCCATCGTCGTCAAGCTAGTGCACGCGGCTGCTGTCGTCGCCACCGCCGTCGCCCTGTCGCCGAACCGCACCGCGACCCGCTGTGTCGGTGAAGATCTGGCCAGAAGCCACCTGGTAGACTGCAAGAGGAAGGAGGTTCCAGAAAATGGCGAATCTGCCTGGCAGAAGGGAAGGGGGAGGAGGCGGAGGAGGAGAACCGAATTGGCCGGAACATTCGCAGCAGACTGCAAAGGGTATAAGGTTCCAGGAAGCGTTCGGTCTGACTGGCAACAGGAGGAGGATCGCACCCCGATCCGAAGTTCCTCAAAGGTCCCCGAAAGGTCCCCCGAGGTCCCTCGAGGCCGAGGCCTTCGGAAGACTCTGGGGACCTGCGGGGACCTCCAGTCCTCCAGTGAGCTCGGGATGGTGGGCCTAGAAGGTCAGGGGTACCCAAAAGAAAGGCAATATCGAAAACCCTCAGAGCTGCTTCCTACTCCCATATCCTCCTCCCTCCTCCCTCCCTCCCTCCCTCCTCCGCCTCCCTCCTCCTCCTCCCTCATCCCTCCTCCCTCCCCCCTGATCCCTTCTCCCTCCTCCTCCTCCTCCTCCTCCTCCTCCTCCTCCTCCTCCTCCTCCGCCTCCTCCTCCTCCTCCGCCTCCTCCTCCTCCTCCGTCTCCTCCTCCTCCTCCGCCTCCGCCGCCTCCTCCGCCTCCGCCTCCGCCTCCGCCTCCGCCTCCGCCTCCTCCTCCTCCTCCTCCTCCTCCTCCTCCTCCTCCTCCTCCTCCTCCTCCTCCTCCTCCTCCTCCTCCTCTCCGCCTCCGCCTCCGCCTCCGCCTCCGCCTCCGCCTCCGCCTCCGCCTCCGCCTCCTCCTCCTCCTCCTCCTCCTCCTCCCTCCTCCTCCTCCTCCTCCTCCTCCTCCTCCTCCTCCTCCTCCTCCTCCTCCTCCTCCTCCTCCTCCTCCTCCTCCTCCTCCTCCTCCTCCTCCTCCTCCTCCTCCTCCTCCTCCTCCTCCTCCTCCTCCTCTTAGGTGGTTCGGCAGCGGGCGCTCGTCGGGTCCCCGCCCGCTTCGATGTGCCCCCAGCCCCGCGGGGAGTGCCAGGGACGGGCGCGCGATCGACCTCGCCCGGGTGGGAACGCCGCCGGCGGCGCCGCGGTGGGTCTGCTGCTCCTGCAGGCCCACCGCGGCAGCTCGCCCCCTGACGGCATGGCTTGGCATGATGGTGCGCCCTGGCCGAACCGTGACTCGACCCGTGAAGGTAACCTACGTTCAAAGAAGAAGAAGAAGAAGAAGACATACAACGAAGGCTCCCTCTGCGGCGACTGGGAGTACTCGAGGTGGGGACATTGGCAGTGCAGCAAGTGCCAGGGTCCGTGCCTCACTGGAGCTGACGGGGACGCAGCGCCAGCGGATGCTCACCCGCGCGGCGCCGCTCAGGTTCAGGCCCAGGGCCCAGGCCAGCAGCCTGCCCAACCTGGTGCCATTCCCGCGGAGCTCGCGACGCAGCTCCAGCAGTGGACTGGCGTGGTCCAGCAGGCCGAGGCTGCTCCCACTGAGATCGTCGACCTCTCCAACCTTGAGCTCGACCACCCCGCGTTGAAGCAGCAGGCTAAGCTCGCCAGGCAGGTCGAGTCCGCTGCCAGGGCGGAGAGGCTCTCGCCCATCAGGATGTACAGTGGAAACTCGATCGAGTCAAAGGTGTACCGAAACGAGCGCGGCGGCATGCGAATCCTGTCATGGGACCCTCGGTGGAGCTCTCAATGGGACCACGAAATGTGTGAGGGATGTGCCGAAACGCTGTCCCGCCGAAAACAACTGTAGAACCCCTTACGGGGCCACGAAGCGTGTGACGGGTGTGCCGAGATGGATGCGATGTGTCCCACTGGCACGCTCGGTGAACCTCCCTATGGAGCCACGAGACGTGTGAAGGTGCCCCAAAGTACGCGGGGCGACGCCATGAAATCCATCCCACTGGGACCCTCGGTGGACCCCCCTACGGGACCATGAAACGTGTGAGAGGTACTCTGGAACGAACAACGCAACGCAACGCCCGATAGGCCCAGGGCCAGTCCTGACTCAAATCACGGCTGGAGGCGCGCCGTGTGCTTCGAAAGTGACGCGTGCGTGCGGCAGAAGGCCACCGTAAGTCTTTGCATGAAGGTAAAGCGTGTAACACTAGGCGTACTCGAATATGAAGGCACCGTGCGAGCATTCCGAAAAACTTATCACTGCTGCCAGCCGAAGCTGGAACACATTCCAGGGCAAAGAGCGAGGGGACCAGGCAGGCCACAACGAGATCATCTCGAACTCTGGGGACAGCCGCGCCGACGTGTGGGGCACGAATCACATGTGACAGGAAAGAACGAACGACTGATGCGCTCAGCGAGAGGCAGGAGGAGGAAGAGGAGGAGGAGGAGGAGGAGGAGGAGGAGTTGGAGCTGGATGTCGGCGGCGAGCCCAGGGGGTAAGTGAGAAGGGGCGTGCCTTCTCAGAAGGCTCGGAAGTGCCCTGGCCTTCCCCGAAGACATAGGAAAATTCTCATCAGGCCAGGGGGTTTCTGTAAAGCCCCGCGGCCTTCTGAGAGGGCCTTCTCCTTCTCACTTCCCCCCCTCGCTCGCCGCCAAGGATGCGCGGCGGTGTGGATTCAAAACAACGCCCCAACTCAACACGGGGCGGTCGAGAGCAGAAGAACAGGGCGGCATCCACTTCACAGCAGGGCTCCCGTCTGCCGGGGCTGGGGCACTCGTCGTCGTCGTCGTCGTCATCGTCGTCGTCGTCGCCCGTCGTCGTCGCCCGTCGTCGTCGTCGTCGTCGTCGTCGTCGTCGTCGTCGTCGTCGTCGTCGTCGTCGTCGTCGTCGTCGTCGTCGTCGTCGTCGTCGTCCTCGTCGGCGGCGGCGGCGGCGGCGCGCGCAGACCGCGCGGGGCCTGCAGGGCCTGGGCCGACTGGAGCTGGCTGCCTACCAGACATCCCCAACCCAACCCGAAGACCCAAATTTCGGTTCAGGGGGAGTACAATGGGACGCACAGAGACATATTAATACTATATGTCCGCCTTGGAGGCGCGCGTCCGACCCGAACATATAGTATACCCATCTTGTAGTATATCGTTTCTCGAGCGGTGTGGCCAGAAAGCGCCCGCCACGACGCATATACTACCAGATTTCTCGGTGCGCGCGTCGCCCCTGGGGGGGCGACGAACACATAACATAAGTATGTTGGGGGGATGCCGATACAATTAGCAAGAGCCCGGAAGGGCATGTCGGCACTTTCGGACGGGGCGCGGCCCGCGAGAGCGGCCAAGGGTGGGCCGCAGGGGAAGAATACAAGAGTAAGCTTGGAAAGTCGTTCATCTTGCTATGCGGGTGGACTGTACGGGCTCCATGTGTTCTATGAGCGGGTAGGGTCGGGATGGTGTGGTGGGTGGTGAGGAATGGGAGGAAACGCATCCTGGGTTTACTGTAGCCTTGCCTGGGACATCCTGCCTCTTCAACACTCACAGAGCGAAGGAGGCGCGGCACCACATAGGGGGCCTCGGTTAAAGGCGGTCAGCCAGATACATATGATCCAACCAATCCAAACCAAAATGGTGCATGAACGTCATCCGTGAGAAGGGTGCACGGCCCGCACGGCTCAGAGAGGAAAATGCACACCGCCCGACTGTCAAGCAGACGGCTCCACTGGGGATTGGTGAGCCTCTCATCCTCGCCACGGGCCCGAAAGGCACTCGATGCCTTGCGCACGCCACATCAAAGACAACACGTACGAAGAATCTGCCACATCTGAGAAGGCAAATTGGCACACGAGTGCGTGGAACAAACTGGCCATGGTCATTGGTGCGGGTGCTCATCTCTGAACAAAGACCCCCAGCCCTCTGCGAGCCTGGCCCCAGGAGCCCAGAAAGGGGAAATCCGCCCCAAAGGGCCCCTGGGCCACGGGAGACGACCGTTTCTGAGCATTTGCACCTGTTTCTTCTTAACATTAAAGCAACCTCCTACTAAGTCTCTCGGGTGGCGGCCTGAGGTGTAGCTACCACATCGGTTGCAGAAGAGAATGCCTTGCCCCGTGGCCAGCACCCTGGCCACCCTGAACGAGTGGGGGGGGGAAGGGGGAACAGGAGGGCAAAGGAGGGAGCGGAGGGAAGGGGCAAGGGGGCCACAGGCCGAACTCTCGGCCGCTTTCGCTGTCCGAAAAGTTCGGGCACAATCATAACACTGCCAAACATTGCCCATCCATCTGATTTTGTGGGCAAGATAGACATGCTGGAGCTTCTCAGGCCTGGCACGCGGGGCCTTGCCTAGCTCACCAAACAGTTCGCGTGCTGGGGGCCACTCAGCTAAGACAGCCCCAGCGAAATCAGCAACTTGGTTCCATTTCTTAAGCTGTGCGGTGATGGTGGCCACATCTTGGGGGGACCTATAAAAACCCGCAGCTTCCTTGGCATACACATCGGCCCAATTGTTGCCGCGTGTCTTCCACCTGGGTTGGGTCTCTGAGTCTTCCTCTAAATGGGCTTTCACCTTGTGGATGGTCCAGGCCCTGGGGGTCACCCGCTTGATCCGCCTCCAGTGGCCGCTCTGGACCGTGGTACCTCTCGAGGCCTTCATCATGTCCTTGGAGCCCCATATAAGCGCAGAGCAATCCACGAACGCGTTCAGATCAGCCTCTTCCTCTGGGGGGGGGTCCTGGTCCTGGTGCTCGATCGTGTGCATCAACCCATGGCGCTCGGCAAGCACTGCTGTTTGGGGAAGCCCACGAGCGATGGACCCCATCAGCCCCCTGATCAGGTTCCCATCATCGTCCACCTCCACAGCGGCCCAACCCCCTCGGGCTCCCACATCAGTTTTTGGGTCCCAGACAGAGCCGTCCGAAAAAACCTTGGCGTTGTGCGGGAGGGTGAACGGGTCAATCGGCCCATTCTCGTCGAAATATCTGACAAGGTCCTCTACTGGGGCCTCCAGCTCAATCTCGGGCACAGGGATCCACAGCGAGCTGAACAGCGGGTCCTGCTCGCCAGCCGTGAGGGCCTCCTCGAGAAGGTCCTGATCCAGCGCAATCCTAGCAGATGCCCCATGAGGGCAAATCCAGATCCTGTGCCACACGGAATCTATGGCCTCACAGAACTTACAGAATGGGGTAACTTCATATCCCCACCGATTTAGCGAAGCCGCGGTGGTGTACGCACGACAGAAAACCTTACGGATAATCTTTTTCTGGGCAAAACTACACCCTTTGCTTCGCATCCTCGAACGAATGGGCTGGGTCCAAAGGCCTCGCTCCTGAATTTCGAGCACCCTTGGATGATCCCAATCCTGAACTATCTTGTTGACGCTCTCCTCCTCCTCCTCCTCCTCCTCCTCCTCCTCCTCCTCCTCCTCCTCCTCCTCTTCCTCCTCCTCCATCCTTTTCCTTATCAATATCCTCCCTGTCGCACCCCGAGACGTGTTGGTAAGGCGGGCCGGGAGGGTCGCCTGAGACTTCCCCACCATGTATGATCCTGGAGCTGAAAAAAATGCAACTGTTGCGCACATTCGATTTTAAAGTTTGAAGGAGTTTCACGGGAGGGCGGGAGGTGTTCAAACTATGGTTCTCGCCTTCGAGTCACGCACATTTGCCATAAAAGTTCGCAACGGCTTCGAGTATGAAGGGCGGGTGGTTCTCACAATGTAGATCTCGCCTTAGCACTGCTTCAAGCATGAAAGGCGGGTTGTGGCTCTCGCTGTGGCGTCACGCACATGCGTCGTAAAGTTTGAAAGAGCTTCACGGATAGAGGGCGGACGGCTTTCTTCAAGATGTGGCTCTCGCCTTAGCGCCACGCACATTCGCCTGAAAAGTTCGCGACTGTTTCGAAGATGAAGGACAGTTCCTTGACAAAACAGGGTTCTCGCCTCATCGCATGCAAGAGCTTCACGGATGGATGACGGTTCCTTTTCAAAATGTGGCTCTCGCCTTCAGCGCCACACACACACACACTCGTCCTAAAATTATACGACATGTTCAAAAACTACTACATTTGACGTCCCAGGAGCCACGTCTCGGCACGATTTAGGAATGTCAGGGCACCACACTGAATTACATTGATTCGCGGAGTTAATGAAAGTCCCCGGAATGGTTGTTCTGTTAATTCAAGATCGTCAGGGCGCAACAGGAAAGTTGATTTCGGTACGAATGGGGATTATCAAAGGCTGGTATATCCAAACGCGAAACTTCCCGCAGGAAAAAAAGAAGTGTAGGGGCCTATGAGGAGGGATCTTGGAGGGAGGGTGCATTGTAATGTAACATCGTTGATGCGCCTTGGGCTTACACTGATCCTCCTCCTCATCACGCGTTCCTGCGCGGCCTGGGTGCGCCGCCGTGCATCCCATTATAGGCTCGGACGCGCCGCGCGGCCGCCGGCGCCGCGACAACAAAAAACGTGAGGCAAAACCGTTCACGTGACCTGGGCTCACTCTGGTCCTCCTCCTCCTCCTCCTCCTCCTCCTCCTCCTCCTCCTCCTCCTCCTCCCCCTCCCTCCTCCTCGTCCTCCTCCTGTCGACGTCGCTGATGCCATTAGATTCGGGTACGGAGCTGCCCACCCCTCCTCCTCCTCCTCCTCCTCCTCCTCCTCCTCCTCCTCCTCCTCCTCCTCCTCCTCCTCCTCCTCCTCCTCCTCCTCCTCCTCCTCCTCCTCCTCCTCCTCCTCCTCCGTTTGTCCACAGGCCCCATCTTGGGCACGCACGCCAGACGCGTGGAGCTCCCCTGAGCAGCGAGCAGAGGCGGGAGCAGCGAGAGAAGGAAGAACGAGCAGGACCCAGACCTCCGCCGCCAGGAGGTTTTCACGGCGTGGACCCTTGAGCTCTCGACCCCGTCCCTGGGGCCGCGTGTCTTTCCTCCGTGGGGCCCTCGGGGCCAAAAAAACGG